>SZWC01002555.1:10863-44003 GCA_023375785.1 Penium margaritaceum | reverse complement strand
GGATGAGAGCCGCGTGGATGCGGTCCCGACGTTGGTGTGATAGACTCTAGTGGTTCACGTCTTCTGTTTTGGGCGAATCTGAGACTGAGCGTGAGCTTTCTGGTCGCCTCACGCTATGTGAGCAGGAATTTAGAGACAGTCAGTTTTCGAAGGGAATAACGTCATTTTGCGTTATATATTGAGCATAGACATGATCACAACATTTATAGGGCTAGTCATGAGCTTTCCAACGCACCAAAGCGCGCGCAATTCGGCCAAGCGTAGCTCAAGTTATGCTTGTCGAAGCGCAGGTCTCACCCACCACAGAAATGCCTAACGTCTCCATGGCGCGCACACGCCGTGGCGCCTTCCTTCACGTGCGAAGCGCCTTTGCCAAGGCGCAAGTCCACTTGCACGTGGTGTAGGGGTCCCCTGCACTGTTTCCACGCACCCTACCCTCTTTTGGGTCGAGTTTGGTGATGGGGTGTGACGAGGTTCGAAACCTGTCCGCGGACCTGCAGTCAGAATCTTGACGAAGTCCCCGAGTAACAAAACGTACTACTGGGTTTCGGACGCCGAGCCATGATTTTGGCTAAGTCCCCCAGTAACAACCCGCACTACTGGATCCGGTGGATGATCCACCTGATCAGGTGGATCATCCACCGGACGCCTCGGCAGGTCTTCCGGAGCAATTTCTCCAGATGGTATTTTTGTTACTCGATCCGGTCGATTATCCACCGGATTTCGAGTCGCAGCCGGCTCGCAGAGTCGCTGCGCATACCCCAACTTTGGAAGGCCATATCTCCCTCGATACTTGTCCGATTCCGGCGAAACAACTTCCACCGGATTCAGTGACTCGTCAAATTTACGGGGCAATCCTTCATTTTAGGATCCGAGAAATTGTCGAGTCGCCAGATCCGCCGGAGCGGAGTTTTCACTTTCTGGCGGCTCGTCGGCGCCTCCCGGCGCCGCACTTGGGCATGCGGAGGGGCAATTTTTCAACATTCCGTTCCCAGGATCATTGTGGTTAGGAGGTCTCCTTCCGTAGGATTCCTAGATCTGAGTGTTGTAGTCAGCGCTGTCGATTCTTTCGGCTGCTATGATCAACCGCAATAAGTCATTTTGGATGCCAAAAATGGGGATCGCTCACCGGATATCTTGCTTGAGGCCGTTGTTGTAGAGAACAAAGAGCTCATTGAGGTTCATACATGCACGAGTGATGATCTCGCAGAATCTCCGTGGATACTTTGCCATACTGGACTGCTGACGGAGGCGCTGGAGCTTGTACGGAGCATTGGATGTCTTGTTCAGCTGCCCAAATAATGCAAGTATTACGTGCGAGAACTCGTTCTGATCAATTGGTGGCAACATTGCATTTTGCTATTGCGGGCTGATCTGCTGCAAGGGTAGAACGCTTGCAGTCCGCAATATGAGATGGGTGCCGTTGACCATTGATGAGGCCCAGCTAGTCTCCTGCTAGTGTTGGATGGCCTTTAGGTCAGATGACCAACTTAGTGACGTGCCATGCAAATTCGCGGCTGTGAGTTCAATGTTATTTTTATCCTCATTAACCCCAACAGCAGTGACGTACACCACTTGACTCGTCAGCCACATCCGAACCGTTTGTCCCTTTGAATTTTCAGGATCGAACGGTTCAAGAGGGGCCGGGGAAAACTTCGATCCGCTCAACAGTTGGGTATTTCCGTAAAATAGCACCGCCTCTTGTGCAATGGAATTGCAAAGAGCCCCCATTGTAAAGTTGAGTTGTTCGAGCAGACGGCTGGTGATACATTTGAGCGTGGAGATACGGTTCATCAGTTCCTCGTTGATGTGCACCTATCGTCCGGTGCTACCTGTCATTCCTGCTGTTGTCTTCGAGGTTGTTGGTAGGGAGGGCTGGTTTACCGCTGTTGGATCCACGACCAGGTGGGTCTTCAGAGCCGTAGGGACTGATCCAGTTGTCGAATAACCTGCCACGCCAGTGTTCGCTACCGCTTCAGGGTTCACGTGCATAAGCATGTTCTCCTCCTCCATTGCCAAAGTTGTTGCCGAAGACCCGGTGTTGGTCCTAGGGTGCGCTTTCTTGCTTCACGTCGTAGTCACGAAGTTTGCAAAGTCTTGACGTGCGAGATGCAGTGACGGCTTGTGTGAGGTAGTCCTCCGGATGGGTAAAGTAGTTAGATGCCTCTCGAGCACCGTTGCACTCTGATACCAAGTGTTATGCCAAAATGGGCATAGAAAATGAAGAGGTCGAAGTTGTGAGGCAGAACACGGTTAAGAATTTCGGAAAATTGAGCAATTCATAATCATTGGTAAGTTTACTTTGATTATAAGTGTCGAAATGATCAAAAGTATATGTACAAGTGTTGACTTTCAAATGAGACATAGTAGGGGTCGTTGAGTTAATTGTCGAGCGAAACGTGTTGAGTCTTGTCATGAGTGGTCGGATTCAAGAAGCTCTGCCAAGGAATTGGAGGGCTTTGAGGATCAACGACAAAGATACAAGATGCATCTTTATTAATCTGGATAAGTCTCGATGCGTTGAGAAGTTGACCGAAAGGGGCCACACTTGTGTCGATGATTCTCAAAAGTGGTCGGAGTTGTCAGAAAGTGCGAGAAGGTTTGCCGGATGGCGACGGCAATTGGACGAATTACCCTCGACTGTCGGGGTGAAAAACCGGGTTCTCGACATACGGTGGGCTATTTTTTTAATGACAGAAATGACCACCCAGAAGATTACGAACTCTTGTACGTCTGGTACCATGCGTGTAAACCGGACGCGGTGTGCTAGCCTCAACCGAATGGTGTACGTACCAACCGGCGGCAATGATGACCAAGGAGAGGCCCGTGCACACCTTCCCGGGGTTTTGGAAGCGTAGATTCATCTTGGGGGAGCACGGGAACACGTGTGGCACAGTGGGAGTAAACTGTAATTGTTCTTCAAGTGTCAACGTACAAGACTGTATGTACATGATGACACATCCAAGGCGACCCGGGGTCGCCGAGCCTTGCGCGGCTCCCTACAACCTGGGGATGAGGATTATTGCCTTAACATCATGTAGCGCATCCTCTGAGCTTTCCAACATACCAAGAATCACATCGTTCCGTGGAGGAACGGCTGAGATATGACTGTTTCCGTGAACCACGACAATCTGCCGCTGGCAGCACCACTAGGAGCGGTGACGGCCGCCTAAAGCGCTGTTTCTGGCAACAACACATCGGGACGCCATTCCGAAGTGCCCTAGGCCCTTAATGATCCTTGACTCATTGTCTATCCAGGCCCCAAGGCACGCTTCGGAATTATTGGGTCTTTCGAGGGTCGAGCCTTGGTCCTTGGGGACGAATTCCCGTCACCTGTTTTCCCCTCGGCCGCTCCAACCTTCGGCCGGACGTAAATTCCTCAAATTTTGTTGGATCGACCCCGTCCTTGGGTCGATCTCGCACGGGTTTTCCTGTAGATTTGAAATACACAGTCAGATTGCACATGCAAGAAAGCTTCAAGCCGTAATCAGTGTCGTTCGCACTGTCTGGCTCACACTACCACCCCCTTTAGGAACGAGCCGTCCCGGTTCGCTCTTGATACTCGCGGAGGATGGCATTCACCCAGCCAATGTTGAAGTTGTGGGCAGGCTCCCATGAGTTGTGGGATGCATCATAACCCTTCCACTTGATGAGGTACTCCCATCCACAGCCACGGCGACGGTGGTCAAGGATGGCCTCCACCTCAAACTCTTGCTCGCCCTCGATGACCACCGGAGGGGGAGGCTCAGAATTGCAGCCCGGAAAATGCTCGGCCGGATCATGGTAGAGCTTGAGCTTGGAGATGTGGAAAAATTCATGAACATGCATGGAGGGTGGAAGAGCCAACCGTGTAACCACGGGTATCCGCATTTTGAGCACCTCGAATGGACCAAGCCACTGGGGTTTCAACTTGTCCAATCGGACCCCGTGAAGCTTGACATGCGCGCTCTTGAGAAACACTCCGTCACCAACCGTGAGCATTGCATCAATGCATGGGCGGTCCGCTTGCACTACCTGCTGCTCTTGCGCCTTTGCCAATGCATGCCGCGTCGCCACCTAAATCTGCTTGAAGTCAGGTGCGGTAAACTCCACCGTGGAGAGGTTGCTTGCGTCGTGAAAACTAAGGGGCGTGGCGGGCACCGTCCCATTCACCACCTCAAAGGGTGCCTTGCCGGTAGAGGCGGATGTAGTGGAATTTTACGCCAGTTCAGCAACCGGCAACCGCTGGTCCCACGCCGTCTCTTCGCGATCACTAACTATACGGAGGAGCTGCTCCAGCGTCTGGTACGTCTCCTCCGTCTGTTCGTCAGTTTGGGGATGAAAGCTGGTCGACAGCTGCACCTTGCTGCCGTACCGCTCCATGAGTTCTCGCCAGAACTTACTCGTGAAGCGCGGGCCAGAGTCACTCACAATTGACTATGGCACGCCATGGAGATGCACCACGTACTCGAGGAACAGCCGAGCCGTGCCTTCCGCACTCACCGTGTAACGTGTCACGATGAAATGCGACATCTTTGTGAAGCGATCTACCTCCACCAACACCGCATTGTGACCTGCCGTTGTCTCGGACAAGCTCGTGATGAAGTCCATGAAGATGTCTTCCCATGGCTGCTTAGGGATGGGCAAGGATTGGAGGAGACCCGGGGTCTTTGTCCTCCGCGCCTTGTGGCGTTGGCACACGTCACAGCTCTGACAGAATTCAGCCACCTCTGACGACATGGTGGGCCACCAAAAGAAGCAAGCCACCATCTTCAAGGTCTTGTTGACGGATAAGTGGCCGATCTGGCCACTGTCATGGAACTCCTCTAAAATCAGCTACCGAAGCGTCGGCACCGTGGGAACCACCACTTGCTGCGTGTCGCGCCGTCGCCAATACGGTATCTCAAAGAAAAATCTCCAAGCATCGTACTCCCCATGCCCCTCGTATCCCTCCGTGAAGAGCTTCACAAGGAAAGCATCCTCGTGGATGGTGAGAGACGCGACCCGCATCATCAGGTCTGGTTGCCGTGAGATTACGTCGGTTGGGTTGATGTGATCCGGCCAATACACGATCGCGTAGTCGAAGTGCGACTCGAGGTACTCCACCCAACGCGCTTGCCGCTGGCTCAGGTTTGGCTGCGTCTTGAAGTACTTCAACGCGTGGTGGTCGGTGTAGACCGTGCACTTCTGTGCCTCGATATAGCACTGCCAGTTCTTGAAGGCTACGACCACGGCGAGCATCTCCTTGTCGTGGGTGGGGAAGTTCAACTCCGTCCTGCGCAACGTGCGTGAGTAGTAGGCGACCGGATGCGACCCGTTGCCAAAGTCCTGCAAAAGGATCCCACCAATGGCCAGGTCCAATGCATCCATCGTCATTTTCAACTCACGGCCGCTGTCCGCCAAGCGCAAGGCCGGCGCGGAGGTCAGAGCCCGCTTAAGGTTCTCAAAGGCTTCTTGTTTGCTAACTCCTTTACACCACTCGTGATCCTTGCGAGTGAGATTGGAGAGTGGCGCTGACACTCCCGCGTAGCCAAGGATAAACCTACGGTAGTAGTTCTAAAAACCAAGGAACACTTGCATATCATGCACATTACGCAACTTTGGCCACTAATGTATGGCCAACACATTGCACGGGTCCATGGCAATCTGTCCATTGCCAGTGATGTGTCCAAGGAATTCAACTTCACCCACCACAAACTCACACTTGGAGAGTTTTGTAAAACAATTCTCCTTCCTCAAAATCTCGAATACCTTCTTCACATGCTCCTCATGCTCTTCCGCCGTCTTGCTATACACCAAGATGTCACCAAGTTAAACCACCACAAAGTCATCCAAGTACGGCCTGAAGATATTGTTCATCGCCACCATGAAGGTGGCTGGCCCATTGGTCAACCCGAAAGGCATCACGAGGAACTCGTAGTGACCATAGCGGGTGCGGAAGGCCATCATTTCCACATCATCTGCTGCGATGGGGATCTGGTGGTAGCCGGAATGGAGGTCAATATTTGTAAAGAAGCGAGTCGCATGAAGCTGATCAAAGAGATCCTCGGCTCGTGGAAGCGGGTACCGGTTCTTGATGGTCAACGCGTTCAACACTCGGTAGTCCATGCACATGCGCATCTCCTATGTCTTTTTCTACACAAACAGGACAAGTGCAGTGTAAGGAGACGAGGAAGGGCGGATGAAGTCCTGCTCTGTCATCTCAGTCAGCTGCTTCTTGAGCTCGTGCAGCTGCGCGTCGCTCATGCGGTACATTGCATGAATAGGCGGGCGCGCTACCTCGAGCCCCTTATCTGTAAGGAAACTCACTGATAGTAGATTTTCCCCAAATTTTGGCATGTGGAGCACATTGTGAACTGTGCTCATGGCAGCTTCTCTATCCACATCCACCTCAATGCGAATGTTGCCTTCACCAGCAGCCACCTCTGTTTTTCCATTGGCCATCATCATGCGTGACTCCGAGGTGCCATAGGTGACAAATGCCGCCCGCTTGCATTGCGTGTGGCGGCCCAATCCGGAGTGAATCACAGAGACTCCCGGATCTGTCAAGTCGGTGGACTCCTTCGCCATCATTGCATGGTCGTCCTTCTTTCCAGCTTTCCCCAGCTGGTCCGACTTCTTTTTGGGGCCATTTTGTGCGTAGTGGCCTTCTTTGCCACAGAGGTAGCACTCCCCCTTCTTGTAACCTCTCTCAGTGCCCTACTTGGTACCCTTCCCCTTCTTGCCTCCCCCTCCACCTTGAGGGCGGACGGCATAGGCAGAGCTTGATGTTGCCCCACTCTCTCTCCCACCACGCTATATCCATTCATTGCAGCCACCTTTGGATACGTCAGCTCATCGGCAGACCAGCCGCCTAAAACGGTGATTATGGAACTCCAACTGTCCGGCAAGGCCAGGAGGAGGATCATGGCTTGCAACTGAGGGTCGTCTTCTATCCGGTAGCTACACACTCGACAGTAAGGGAATTAATCTTCTGCATGATCTCCTTGATGTCGTCGCCTTCATTGGCTCAGAGGGTGACAGGTATATTGAAGAAAATGAGCTGGTTAGTGAGGTTGCTGGATTGGTAGCTGGAGCAGAGTTCCTTCTAGGCCTCCGCGTCCTCCGTGCATCATTGAATAAGTGCGTGCTACGTCGGAGCTAGTGCTAACACCAAGAAGGAAAGCGTATTCTTGTTGTGCTTCTTGTACCTTTTCATTTTCTCCGGTGTTGCGGTAGCAAGAGGGGCTCTTTTTCTACCCTTAGCTCAAGCAGGTCCTTATCTCACAGGTAGAACTCAAACTTGCACCTCCAGAAGGGGAAGCCAATCCTGTCAAACTTTGAGACGGTGGGGATGTTTTTTTGCATGGCGCGCGACAGTAGCGTGAATTTTGTAGAGCTAGGGCCTTTCTAGGTACGTGGGCCCATTAACCTTTTTTGGCACTAGTGGGTGTGGAGGCACCCTCAAGGATGCCCAGATCTCACTGATGCATGCTACCAATGTTTGTGGCAGAAAATGGACACCTTTGGTGAAGATTGTGGAGCACAAGGATCACAAATGTACGTGGGTCGAACATGTCACATTCATTAGAATTGAATAAAAACACATTTTTGTTTCTTAGCACAGTGACATTACATCAGGTCCTTAAAGTTTGTGATCTAAGCTTTTCAGAGCATCCAAGCACGTCCAAATCGGAGCAGTAGAATCCCTGCTATGGCCATTGAGGTAACCCTTGGTGGAGCTTCCCACCTTGCCTTGCATGCTAGGCAACGGAAGGTGACTTGACGATGACCCGTCGGAGCGCCTTTCCTTGCCCAGAAGTCAAGGAGAAGTTCACCCTGGTCAAGGAGATCCCTTTGGTTGCTTCATATATGGCCTTGGTGTATTTGGAGCTCGTTGAAGATGAACGCGGATCACTGGCGGTGGATTATCCCGCCACCCATGGAGGGTACCAGATTCCACCCGCCCAATACCTGAACTTTGGACAAGGCTAACTTTCTGAATCCTCACTTAAATCAAGTGATTCAAGGATCATTCTTGCATGGTAAAACTCACAAAATACGAATCTAAATTTATATACGGTTTTTGACCACTTTTCAGTGGTCAAACCAGGGAGTACAGTGAACGACACTCATGGCAAGGAGCACACCATGTCAACAGTGATGTCCCAGATGTAAAGGAGTCCTTAAACTCCACGAATGGGTATTTCTGTCCTTACATTCAGAACCCACCACACATCAACTTTGAGAGTTTTATGCCATTCGGCAGAGGGCATTTCGGACACCTGCCTCAACCTTTGGTGTTCCATCCTCCAAGGTGTTGACAACTTCCACCACTGTCAAGAAGAGTTGAAAGAAGTGTTGTGAACTCTATGGATGTTTTGAGACTATGCAATTGACATCTAGAAGTTGCTAGACATATATAAAACCGTGCCTTTGTATTCTCAAACAAACCGGACTTCTCGGTGGAGTTTCTCAAAGCAAGAACTCACAACGCGACGTTGCACACAACGCTTGGCTCGAGTACTGAAGGTACATGTCAGTCTCTTGCACTGTCATTTGTGCCACATTCACAGTGCGTCCAGTACTCTTTCTCTTTGCACCCAGCATGAATTTAAAGAGGAATCCACCAGAGTTTTTGTGCCTCTCTTTGATCTTACTCATAGAAGCAGCAAGTGATGATGGGATCTAGCAAAGAAGAAGCGTTCAACTCTTTAAGAAACACTTTGACCTCTTTGCCAGCCTTGTCATTTGCAGATCCAATGCGCGACGACATCATGGCCAACACTGAATCTGGTCAAGCAACCGGTGGAGAACAACCGTTGGTGTACATGCCTAGAAAACAGCACCAGCTGCAGCTCATATACATGGTTGTACATGGATATTCTGGCAGTTGTGCATGCATTCAAGGCATGCGTTTCTACTTGGTATGCCAAACATTTCTCACCAACAACAGTCACCACACACTAAGATATCCCAAGACGAACTCAAATTGGAGCCAAGAACAAACTCAGTAGATGAAGTTCCTTGATTCCAACTTCAACTATGAAATTGAGTACTGACGAGGAAAAATAAATTCAGTGGATGCCTAAGTCAACAACCAGAATTAGTGGCAAAAATCAGCAGAGTACGAAAAAGACCCATACCATGCAAGGCTGTTTGTACACAGTCACCAGGAGTTTGACGGATATGACAGCACCAAGTTTTGATAGTTAAACTACCAAGTCACCATACCATCCAACAACAAGCTGAAAATATTTTTTTCAGAGTGCATTGAAGAAGAATGCTATGAAACCAGTCCATGTGGGAAATTTAGCAGGGACAAGAGGCTCAATAACCTTGCAGAGTATTACTGGTAGTATAAGTCACAAATCGACATTTCCAAATACTATAAGATGTACTATTTGTGTCAATGCCAAAAATTAGGATGGAACAAATGCCCGATTCTTCTTCAACCGCTCTCGTTACCAAAAGAACCATGGTGGGGACTTTGTGATGGGTTTTCCCGTCACACCGGGAGGGCATTTGACCCAATTCTCATGGTAGTAGACCGGTTCTCAAATACGTCGCAATTCATCACAACTTTAACATTGGTCACCATGGAGGGAAAAACGAGGCTATTTCCCAATAACATCATCCAAATACACTGTGACTTGTCCTCCACCACTAGGAACAGGGATGAAGGTTCACCATCATATTCTGGTGGAGTTGATGACTCGCTATGGCAGTCGGATCCAGCTTTCAAAGGCCTCACATCCTCAGACTAGCCTGAAGATAGAGCGAACAAATCAGATGCTCGAACAACTACTTCAAACCCTGTGCGGGCCACATGGCATTCAATGGACAGTCAACCTACCAGCCACAAAGTTTACATATAACTCCACAACCTCCTGAGGCATGGGTAAAGTATAGTTTCATGTGGTTCATGGCTAACTACCATATTACAAAATTCAAGCTACAAACCAGCTGTGCAAATCTGGCAATAATCATTTCATAACATAGGGGATGAGAAACACCACACCCTCACAAAGATTCAAGCAGCACTAATTCAAGCTGCCAACAAGAATTGGACAGCCCTTGAGCTCAACATTGGTGATTGATTCCTACTCAGCTTGGTGAACATAAAACTACAAGGACGGGTTTTTGCAAAGTGCCAGCCTAAGTGGCGGGGGATGTTCATCATTGACATGATGCGGAAACCGTTTTTTGTTTCCAAGCTCTGCCTATATAAAATTATTGCTATCCAACCACTATTCCACATCAGTAAAGTTAGACTCTACTGATATTCATGCAAGCAATCTCCTAGTAAAATGACAAGTAGTTTGGCTGAAATCTACCTTCATCTTGCAATGCTCCAAGACATGGTGGCTAAAATGGAGGCAAATGTTACGTCCCTGATGTACACGATTCCTTGAACCCTGAGCGTGCGTATTTCTGTCCTTACATTCATGATAGACCGTGTGAGAATCTCCATAATCTGTTTGTTTTTCTGGCCAAGGGTTTTTTGATCAAGTGCTCCAACATCCAGAGTTCCATTCAAGAATAGTCTCATACAATCAATCACTTTCCATAAGTAGTGATTTAACTGTCAAAAAACATACCATTTTTTTTAATATTCTATCGAATTCTCAGTGGTTCTAGAAAGCCATGGAGAGATCACTCGATATTCTTGAAACCCCTCAACTTCTCAGAAAAATTTCTTAAATCAACTACTCACAACATAGCAACGTGTACGTCTTTAGACTCAAGTGCCCAAGACCCCAAGTATGCCCCATTATTTTTTCTTTTTTCACTTGTATGTACATATTTCTTCTATAGCCTGCACAATTTCCTGAATTCCGTGCATGGGAACCACTTACCTTACATCTTTGGCCCACAGTTCATAGAGATCTAGATTTTGGCACTGTCCAGACAAGGGAATGCAGCAAAATGCCCTGACCTATGGTGTGTTTTTCCAGACGGTTCTGACAATTGGGATCATTTTCCTGAAGTGCAAACAGAAATATTGCAAACTTAATTCATCTTTTGATATTTTTTGTTCAACTTCTCTGTGGTTCTCAACTTCTCTGTGATACATTTGAAACCCTCCGGCTTCTTGGTGGCATTTCTAAGTGCAACCTCTCATGATGCGAGGTCGCACATGAAGGAAAACTAGGAAATCCAAGACCAACAATAAAACCTCATTCACGTTTCTGATTCTTTACGTATGCACTAAACACTTGGGGTTTGTTATCACGTGAGTACACTTGCTGCTATGTCCAAATTACTCCATAATCCCATTTTCCCAGATTGTCTTCCGCTCTTCAAATTCTATTGTCACCATGTATATCTTCTTTGGTGAACACGTGGTATCAGGGCACGATGGTTCTGGAGGGGCAATGGACAATTTTACTCCTAGGCGACAACCTTGCAGATTCTTCCACAGATCTCCATCACAAAACTTGCCATGAAGATTTTGAAAGGAGCAAAAAAACCCGGCAATGAGCAGTAATGATGGGCAAAGAAGTCATTGATAGAGGGGAAGCAGCAAAATTATAACGACACTCTCCAAGCAACCCAGGAAGCAGTATATACAGGCTTCACAGCTTATGGCGCAACACCAACAATTCTGATGGCCAATCTACTGATAAAACCTTCAGTTTCAAGGATTCCCCTTGGCCCATCAGGATGAAACCTGGCATAATGGGAGGAGGAACTTTCTGGTAGGCCTGTAATAATGATAACATCTGAAAGAAACTTTGGGGACGTGAGAGCTTCAACAGCAATCTGCTCCAAGAACTCACCGCAATGATGGAGGAGTTACAGAATGTATGCACGATGGGAGAAGTAATCATAAATAGGAACAACACCTCTTGATTGAAACCCAAATGGGATTGGAGCTTCCCGAGCTGTTTGTGTCAGAAGGTTGCAAGTGCTTCTGGTGGTGGGCGTGGTCACTTGGACAAGTGGTGAACGAAGAAAGAGCACAAGTAAAATAAGAGATGATGCGGAAATGGCATGACTAGGTGCTACACAGTAGTGCAAGCTGTGAGGAGACAAGGAGTAGATAATCATAGACTGGATGCAAAACTAGAATGTGGGAAGGAAGCAGCCTTGAAGGTACGAGGGTTGGTGACATGAGGATGACATCAGAAAAAGTAAAAAGGCGCAGCGTGAGAGCATGAGTATTGAGAAGCAATGCATAGAGGCTGCCCAGATGGGAGAGCCTTGCTGAAGAATTGAATGGATGAAGTTACTATAATATTACAAGGAACACAATTAGTAGTCTAACCAAGCGTGCTTCAGTGAGTGGGCCCGGATGCGATGAGGGAGGAGCACTGCGAGGCCACAACATAAGAAGGTAATTTTGCTAGCTGTACAAATAGTAGTGCGCCATAGGAAGGAACAATCCGGAGGTGTGGTGGCCTTGACCGTTCAGCACAAAGCCGTTGGCTTGCTTTGGCAAGGTTTGAGCTTGGCAGCATTTCTCCAGAGATGATCCTGCACAACCACTCTTTATCTTCTTTGCGACCTGCACCCCTTGAGGTGATCTCCAATGCAAACCTGACACACTCCTCAGGTAGGGAGAGGGGTCCAAGGCTTGAAGAGTAATGGTGCAAGAGCTGTGCTTGGTGAGGTACAGTGCAGAGAACGACTGGGGGGTTTTGGAGGAGGGGGTCCCCTTTGGATTAGGTTGTATAGGGAGGAGAGAAGTCATGGGTGACGGATCAAGGAGTGCACAGATGTAGTGAGGTCAGTGGGACTAGGCACGGTTTGTTTAGTGGGTTTACAGTGATTAATCAGAACTGGTCTGTGATGTGGCCGTATGGTGGTCTGTCTTTAGGAAAGAGGGGTGCATTAGGAGGGACAGCTGTTGCAGTTATTGACCCACTTGGTTCTTGGGCTAAGGTTGTTCCTAGGAGAACACACATTGTAGACTATTACAGATTTGTGCAAAAGTCCATAGCAAAGGTGAGGTATGATGGGTCTTCATGAAACAGTCCGCTTCCTGCAGTAGGCTGTTGGCAAGGCTCATGCTGTTTATAAGGGATGGTGTGAGGAGTGCTCCTGTCTATGCGCAAAAGGTGGTCAAAGAGGAGTGTAGTGGGGGATGAGAGGTGTTGATGAGGATGATTTGAGGTGGCTTGTCAAAGTACTGGGTCTGTTGCTGTAACCATTCTTTGAGGGAAGGAAGAACCCCTGGCATTGTGCGCACTGAGAGAAAAACTCAGTGCTAGGAGATTCCGCCATGAATGAGTAGGCAATGAATATGGCCGCTGGTTGAGTACCATGGTTGGGGTGGATGAGTGCAAGGTGTAGCGCATCAAAGCTGTGGGGAGATACATGAGAGGAGAGAGAGAGGAAGACGGGGACATCATGAAATCAAAAGTGTATACTCCTCTAGTCCAATCTCATTCATAGCCCCAACAACACCTAACATCAAAGTATTGCTATGAACAATAGAGGAAAGGGGGAGGCTCCACGTTGTTGGCTCTAGTTGGGCACCAGCTTGGTCTTACAGACCAATTTTAGGGGAGTGTAGGCAAAGCTGCTCAGCCCAGGCATGTTGTTTTCTATGGGATATACCACTCATTGGTAGAGGGATGATTGCAGCCGTGTAGCATGTGGTTGCGGTGACCACACTAATACCCACTAAGAGGGCCATGGCGGATGAGGTGGGTGTCAGAAGGGACAGAGTTGAAGGGGCGGTTGTCCTGTGAGGAAGTAACAGCCATTGACTTTAAGGAGTTGGTGGTGATGTCCAACTCCCTGGATTTCTTAAGGAGGTATTCCATTTTAGCAGCTATGAGCTTGGAACCAGTCACAGTAGTGGTCTGTTGATCCACTGTCAGTTGAATAAGAATCTAATGGATGATGTCATAGTGACTACGGACTCTGGAGATGATTTCAGTGTAGAAAACAGCTTCAAGCAGCTCGATTTTCATTTCCTTGAGGTCCTTGGAGATGGTTTTGCAGGTAGTGATGTAGCTTTCCATTTGGGAGTAAGATGAGAATAGGGCCAAGAAGAGAAGCATAATTTTCATGCCGCAGACGATGGAGGTGTTGTTGTTGAGGTATAGCTTGAGGGCCTTCCAGACATGATGGGTCTTGGATCCGAGAGAGTGGACATCAACATGCATCTTTAGAGAGGAGGTGGTCATGATGTTCATGAGTACAGTGTTATTGTTCATCTGTCCACGAGTTGAGGGTGATGGCAGAGGTTACACAAAAGGAGTTGGAGCCTATGATTGTAGCAGCAGTGGAAATAGGAAAGCCAGGACTTACTACACAACTCTCAAGGTATTTTTCTGCCAAGGTGGCAGCGGAGGCATCATGTGACTCTACTTTAGTATCAATGTTGGTGAGGAGGTCACGTCTGTTAAAGATTTGCCCCTCTGCATGCCCAAGTGCGGCGCCGGGAGGGACCGACGAGCCACCAGAGAGAGGAAATTCCTCACCGTTGGATTTGGCGACTTTCGACTGCTAGGATCCTAAAACGGAGGATTGCCCCTGAAATTTGACGAGTCACTTAATCTAGTGGAAGTTGTTTCACCAGAATCAAACAAGTAACGAGGGAGATATAGGCTTCCAAAGTTGGGGTGTGCACAGCGGCTCTGGGAGCTGGCCACGGTTTGATTGCCAGTGAAGAATCGACCGGAACAAGTACAACATTTGATCTGGGAAATTTTCTCTGGAAGGCTGCGGAGGCTTCCGGTGGATAATTTGCCGGATGTGAGAGGTGCAGTTTTGTTATTGAGAGACTTAGCACATATTCTGGCTTGGATTCCGAAACTCAGTAGTACAGTTTGTTACACAGGGACTTGGTCAAAACTCCAACTAGGTCCGCAAACAGGTTTCGAACCACATCAGTCTCCATCACCAAACACGATGATTAACTCATCGAAACAGACCCCAAAGGCGCAAGGGGCACTGCCACTATGCGTAGGAACATCTGCGCCTCCGGATTGGCGCTTTGATGGGTCCTTGATGTGTGAGGGTGCCTCGGCGAGCGACGTGGTGTGCGCCGCTGACTGAGCAGCTGGTGTGGGGTGCCGCGCTTTGGCTGACGTAGTGGGAGCTACGGTAATCCAAATTGCGCACAATGTTTTCCGATAGAGAGCTCATAACTAGCCCTACAATTTTTTAGATCATGCTGATGTTGAAGAAATAATGGAAAATTTTGTTTTTCCCTTTGCAACAGTGACTGTCTCACAACTCCCTTCCAGTCCCAGAAACATAGTGTGAGGCGACTTGAAAGCTCACGCTTAGACTCATAACTCGCACAAAAGTAGCCGTGAACGTAGAGGACCAGTCAGGCCACATTGGAACTGTACCACAATTTTTAACAACGTCTCATTGACCATCCTCATCAAGTTATGCCAGCATGGCTTTTGTCTGAAGCACTCACCTTCAATTTGCTAGCTATTTCTTCCCGCACCCTTTTCTCTACCTCCTTTGGACTACCTAATGTATCACAGTCTCAGGGTTCCAATCTCACGACTGCTTTCTCTCCAGTGTTTTCATATTCTCACGAGGAAACGTGCTTAGTGTTGTCTCAAGAGTAGAATCAACAGCAAAGCAAGTGACTCCTGAGGCGACCACGTGAGTTTTGGAGTCCTTATGTGATTCCTTACGATGAGATAACAATGGATGTGCCACTTCCTCTTTTTGTTGCTCAAACCACAGATCATTAGTGCGGAAGCATGCAAACATCTTATAATTCCTCCACACACCTGGAAGCCAACAAACCAGAACACCACTATGCAAGCACTTGAACGTGCTAGCACACATACAAACAATCATGCATCCTCAACCTTCACCTGTGATCCGTCCACACAATCTTAGCATTTATGTTCTTCCTTGGAAAAGCAACCATCCAAAAGTCTTTGGGGTCTTAGGATGAAAGAGAATATGTGCAATATGATTCCTTTCACACATGGGAGGTATTGCAAAGGTCTGTGAGGTACTCGACATGCAATCTTGAAACAAACATCCTTCAACACGCGATTCTAAATCCACCAAGATCTAAGCATGAGGCGGCTCGATGAAGTACTGGGCATACCTCTGGGGACTATTGGCATTTATCTTCTCATGGCATCTATTTTTCCAGTGGAATGGTATCCATCCTAAAAGGCTTTGCTTGCAGACCTTAGTTTGGACCTTAAATGAAGAAAACATCTTCTTCTCTATGTTGAAAAATTATCCTCCTTCGGTGAATAGAAAGGTTGGATTGTCTTTCATAGATTCCTCATGCTGGGCTTTCCATACACTTATTCATGTGGCAGAGTTTCTAGCACCCAATTCCTTCCAAGCAATAGCTGTGATGAATTCTCTGCCACGGGAATTTATATCTTGCAGGAAAGAGTTTTGTTGAAAGGACATTGCAGTATTCATTGCCATACAAATTCTCCATCTTTCCAAAAACCTAGCTTCTCNCCCCCCCCCCCCCCCCACCCACCCACCCCTTCACCTTTTATAGCTACAACTACAGCCCTAGCTTCTTTGACATCTGTGTATACCCTGCTGCCAAAAGAACCTCTGCAACATCATGATGCTTCTACAGCTGAGCCTTCTGCATGATGGATATGAGAGTGCCAGAGAGTGACCAAAATAGGGTGCTCGATAAAACTCATCTGGCATGACAGTTCCTTAGAAGATGTTTCACAGGTTCCAACACAATTTATGGAACTTGATTCGGAGTCCGTTTGAGTGAGATATGGATTTCCAAAGTTTGGAGATCATGGGTCGGGTTCAAGTGACGACCTGAGCACTTTGAGCTCAAAAGGCGGCAGGATTATTGGCCAGGACGGCTGAGAGTGGCCTTCAAGGAGAAAAGGCGGCTGGAGGACCTCCAAGAGACTTCAAGGAAGGTGCAGACAATGATTGTTGGTCTTCCAAGTGGTGTGAGACATAATTCTCTTGTGTGACAAGGTGACTGCCGCTCATCCCGCTAGGCGAGGAGAGTGTGCTATAGGGTAGACTTTGACAGAGTGTATCTCAGTGCTCCCTTAGCCAAATGAGGCATACAAGTGCTTGTTAGAAATCTGTGATAAATTTAACTTCTCACTCAAGAGTTGATTCAGACATTTGCATCCTCTGCAAACCTACATTTGCTTCCGTAATTTCTATCCATGCAACCTGCAACCCCCTCTCACAAACAGTTGGTCCTGCCTAGGCGGCTCTTAGTGAGCCTGATCACCTCCCTGAGGGGGCTGCCCCAGTTTCATCAGTGGTATGAGTGCTAGAACAAGGCTTTATCTCATCCTTGAGGCATTCCTTGCACCCTGTTGTGTGAGAGAGCCGTTTGTGGGCTGAACGTTGCACTACCATGGCGACATCCGCTTCTGTGGTGGCCGGTGTCAACATCGTCAAGTTCCAAGGCAAGAACTTCTTCAACTGGAGCAACAACATGAAGATGGTGCTGATGGAGAAGGGTCTCTGGAACCAAGTGGATGAGAAGGAGAAGGAACCGGCCGAAAGCTCCCTCTCACCTGTTGAGGCCCGTACCTACCGCGAGAAGCGTGATCGCGCCCTCGCCACCATCTACCTCCACCTCGCCGAACGGCAGCAACTCCTCGTCCGTGGCATCCTCACGCCAAAGGAGGTTTGGAACAAGCTTGAGTCCACTTATGCTTCCAAGTCAATCCTCATGAATATGCAGCTGCGTCTTCGCTTTCACACTGTGAAGATGGATGAGTGTGGATCCATGATTGACTACATCAACATGGTGAAGTCTCTCTCTGACCAGCTTACTGGGATTGAGGACCCTGTCAAGAAGCATATGCTAACCATCCTTTCTGGTCTTCCTAGCAGCTACACTCCTCTCATTGTTGCCCAGGACCAGCGTGGCAAAAAGCTCTCCCTCGATAATGTGGAGGAGAGCCTGCTGTTTGAGGAGGAGCGGCGCAAGGGAGAAGAGGGCGGAAGTGGACTGGACGTCGCTCTCATCACCAACTCTGGTCATGGGGGTGGCGCTGCACCAACCATGGGTAACGGCGGCGGAGGGAAGAAGAAGGGGAACTGCCACTACTGCAAGAAGCAGGGCCATTGGGCAGGCGAATGCCGGAAGAAGAAGGCGGACCTTGCGGCTAGAGAGGGAGCGGGAAAACAGTCTGACGCTTCTGCGAATGCCGCAGATTGGGAGATTGGATTCGTGAAAACCATCCGGGTCCTGCACGTCTCCGAAAACACCGCCCCGTTCTTGATCATTGACTCGGGAGCCATGTGGCACATGACCTGTCGCCACGAGTGGTTCATTGTCTACACTGTCATTGAGCCACGTCAAGTGTACATGGGGGACAACCATGTGCAAATGACGGTTGGAGAGGGTGAGATTGTGTTTTGTCCTTCCGTTGAGGGTAAGCACGTGGAACGTTGTGTGAAGGGGGTGCTCCATGTTCCGGGGTTGGCAGCTAACCTCCTCTGTGTCTCATCTGTCATCTCCGAAGGCATGCATGTTTCTTTGAAAATGGTGGCTGCACCATCTCTGCCTGTGCACGCTGTTTGCTTGCAAAAGGAAACAAGGAGGACAGTCTTTACCGCTCCTACGTGGCGTCAGAGAAGGAAGCCAACTCAGCGTTGGTGGCAAGAGAGGGAAATCACAACATCGGCCTGTGGCACCGCCGGCTCGATCATTCGGCTTTGGCACCATCATCTCCATGCAGCAAATGGTCCGCGGCCTGGAGCTTAAGGGGATGCAGCAACCTGGTGCATCGGCTTGTGAGAGCTGCATTGAAGGGAAGCAAGCCCGCGTTTCTTTCACCGGGGAAGGGAAGGGGGCGGCTGAGCTTCTGTCACTCATTCACTCTGATTTGTGTGGTCCCATGCCATCACAGTCCTTTTCCGGCAAGTTGTACTTTGTCACGTTCATTGATGACAAGTCGAGGAAGAAGTGGGTGTCCTTCCTGGCTGGCAAGGATGAGTGCTTTGATGCTTTCAAGGTGTGGATTGCTTCTGCACAGAATGAGAGTGGAAGGTGGTTGAAGGTACTTTGCACCGACGGTGGAGGAGAGTACCTCTCCAATGACTTCCGCACCTTCCTCAAGCGTCACGGGATCAGGCACGAGGTCACCCCACCTAGAACACCGAAGCTGAACGGCGTGGCTGAACATGCAAACCGCATGCTCATGGAGCGTGTTCGGAGCATGCTCAAAGACGCGGAGCTCCCGCCAACCTTTTGGGCGGAAGCGGTCAACACTGCCGTGTACATGAAAAACCAGAGTCCCACGCGCACCGTGCCACTGATGACACCAGAGGAGGCGTGGACAGGACGCAAGCCAACAGTGACGCACCTGGAAGTGTCCGGGTGTGGCGCATTCCTGCACGTGCTTGCTGGCAACCGCAAGAAGCTAGACGCAAAGTAGGTGAAGGCGGCCTTCCTCGGCTACAACACCATGGGATACCGCCTCTACAACCTCGCTGCTCGCAAGATCATCCGCAGCCGCGACATCGTCTTACAAGAGGATGTGATGGGCTGGACTTGGAGCCCTATGACTGCCATTCTACTTGCTCCCACACTTGTACCTGAAGTGGGAGAAGTTCTGGTAGCAGAAGAGGACAGTGCGGAAGATGGCGGTGACAATGGTAACAACAAGGAGGTGGAGGGAGCTGAGAAGGAGAAGGAGCCAGCAGCCAAATCTGATAAAGAGGAGCAACAAAATAAGGTACAGTAGCTGTCACGTTGGTTCGCACGCATCAACAAAGCTGCAAAGGACAGTGGGGAGCCGTTGAGGCGATCCGAACGCCTCGCAAACAAACAGAGACTGTTGGAGGAGCTGTTGAACCTGTGCACCGTTCCACCACCAACGGAGTCATCTGATCTCGAGCTTCTCTTCTTCACAGTGACCGATGACCCAGCCACATTCGCTCAAGCCATGCATAGCGCCGAGGCGGCAGATTGGCGTGCCGCAGCAGACGAGGAGTACGGTGTGCTCATGAAGAACGGCACCTTGACCCTCGAGGAAGCTCCACGTGGCAGCCGGGTGATCGGATGCCGGTGGATCTTCAGGCGCAGGTGTGGTGCGGATGGTAAGGTGCTCCGGTACAAAGCACGGCTGGTTGCAAAGGGGTATGCGCAGACTGAGGGTGTGGATTACAATGAGACATTTGCACTGTCGCAAAGTTCCCATCCATCCGAGCAATCCTCGCACTTGCTTCTGCTATGGACTGGGAGGTGCACCAAATGCATGTGACTTGTGCATTTATGAATGGTGACCTTGAGGAGGATGTGTACATGGAGCAGCCGGAGGGGTATGTGGTGGAGGGAAAGGCAGATTTGGTGTGCAAGCTTGTGAAGGCCCTCTATGGCCTGAAGCAAGCCCCGCGAGCATGGTACCACAAGATGGATGAGCAGCTGGCTGACCTTGGCTTTGTGCGTAGTGAAGCAGACCATGCTGTCTATGGGCGCACACAAGAGGCAAGCCAGATCATCATCTTGCTCTATGTTGACGATCTGCTCATTGCATCTGACTCCAAGTCTCTTTTGGACGATGTGAAGCAGTCCCTTGCTGCCAGTTTTGACATGAAGGACATGGGAGAGCTCAGTTACTACCTTGGCCTTCAGGTCAAGCGCGACCGGCAGCAGCAGAATTTGGAGCTGTCGCAGAGCACGTACGTGAGCGACATCTTTAAGTGCTTCAACTTGGCAGGAGCGCGCATGGCCGCTACAACATTGGAAGTGGGAGCGAAGTTGAGCATGACGCAAACTCCCCACGGCAGGCAAGAGAGGAGCCGCATGGAAGCAGTGCCGTACCAAGCAGCAGTTGGGAGCCTCATGTACGCAGCAGTCGGCACGCGCCTTGACATCAGCCAAGCAGTGGGAGTTCTCAGCAAGTTTTGCGCGAATCCGGGCGTGCCGCATTGGGAGGCGGTAAAGCGGGTGTTGCGCTACCTGGACAGCAGCAGCAGCCTTTGCCTCACCTTCAACGGCAACAACAGCCCCATCCTCATNAAGCAGTGCCGTACCAAGCAGCAGTTGGGAGCCTCATGTACGCAGCAGTCGGCACGCGCCTTGACATCAGCCAAGCAGTGGGAGTTCTCAGCAAGTTTTGCGCGAATCCGGGCGTGCCGCATTGGGAGGCGGTAAAGCGGGTGTTGCGCTACCTGGACAGCAGCAGCAGCCTTTGCCTCACCTTCAACAGAAACAACAGCCCCATCCTCATTGGCTATAGTGACACAGATTGGGGAGGTGACCTGGACACAAGGAGGTGAACCAGTGGGTTTGTGTTTGTGCTCGGGGGAGGTGCAATCAGTTGGAGGAGCAAGAAGCAAGAGTGCGTTGCCCTCTCCTCCACCGAAGTAGAGTACATCCCCCTGAGTGAAGTAGAAAAGGCAGCTGTGTGGCTGCGTGAGCTACTAGCAAGCCTTGGACAGCAGCAAAACACAGCCACCACCATCTACTGTAAAAACATGAGCGCCACTGCTCTGATGAAGAACGCCGAGTTTCACGCCCGCACCAAGCAAATCAACTTGCGGTACCACTTCATCCGCAAGCTCGTGGCAAAGCAGGTGGTGCAGATGAAGTTCTGCCCTTCAAGCATGATGCTGGCAGACTTTTGGACCAAGCCGCTGGCAGCGCACCACTTTCAGCAGCTGAGGGAACAGTGCGGACTTATGTGATTTTTGTTTTCTCGCAAAGTGGGAGAATGATGGATATGAGAGTGCCAGAAAGTGACAAAAATAGGTTGCTCCATAAAAACATCTCGCATAACAGTTGCTTAGAGGATGTTTCACAGGTTCCAACACACTTTACGGAACTCGATTTGGAGTCCGTTTGAGTGAGATATGTATTTCCAAAGTTTGGAGATCATGGGTCGGGTTCAAGTGACGACCTGAGCACTTTGAGCTCAAAAGGCGGCAGGATTATTGGACAGAACGGCTGAGAGCAGCCTTCAAGGAGAAAAGGCAACTGGAGGAACTCCAAGAGACTTTAAGGAAGGTTCAGACCATGATTGTTGTTTGTCAAAGTGGTCTGAGACATAATTCTCATGTGTGACAAGGTGACTGCCGCTCATTCCGCAAGGCTAGGAGAGTGTGCTAGAGGGTAGACTTTGACAGAGTGTATCTCAGTGCTCCGTAGGCCAAATGAGGCATATAAGGGCTTGTTAGAAAGCTGTGACAATGTAATTTCTCACGCAATTGTTGATTCAGACATTCGTGATCCCTGCATACCTACATTTACTTCTGTAATTTCTTTCTGTGCAACCTGCAACTACCTCTCACAAACAGTTGGTCCTGCCTAGGCGGCTCTTGGTGAGCCTGATCACCTCCCTGAGGGCTGCCCCAGTTTCCATCACAACTCTCTCTATCACAAACTGTTGGTCCTGCCAAGTTTCCATCAGCAGTGAGAGAAGGAAAACAATGGATGAGGGAATGGAGCCAGTGATGAAGGTTGGTGAGAGTGGCAGGAGGCACGGAGGAGTCCAGACCACAGGGAAGGATGCAGAGGGAAGGACGAAGAGGATGGCATGGAAATCAAAGGGGGGATGATGGAAGGATGGTGTTGTTATCCGATCCCCTTGCATGTGCAGGCAGGAAATTTGGGAAGAGAAGGAGAGAGGGGAGTAGGATATGGAAGAGGAGAGGAGGGAAGGGAAGGCAAAGGGAGAATATTCGCAAGAGGAGGGATGTAAGGGGAGGTGAGGGGTGACAGAGGAGAGGTTAGGGGCAAAACAGCTGCTGAAGAGGAGGCAGGTGAGGGCAGGCAAGAGATAGTGGCGGAAGAGAAGATAAGCAAGGGTGGAGAGTTGGGTGTGGAGGTGATGGGAAGAGGGGACGGGAGAGAGAGAGAGAGAGAGAGAGAGAGAGAGAGAGAGAGAGAGAGAGAGAGAGAGAGAGAGAGAGAGAGAGAGAGAGAGACGGAAGGAGGATGGGAGAGGAAATAAGGGGAATGACAGAGGAAAATGTAGCAAAAGGCGTTCCTTGGGCGGCTTCCATCATGCCCCGGTTGCTTTTCCGCGGATTGACCTCCTCGCGGATCAGCGGCAGGAGTTTTCCTGACAGGACCTCCAAGAGACTTCTAGGAAGGTACAGACAACGATTTTTGGTCGTCCAAGTGGTGTGAGACATAATTCTATTGTGTGACAAGGTGACTGCCGCTCATTCCGCTAGGCCAGGAGAGTGTGCTAGAGGGTAGACTTTGACAGAGTGTATCGCAGTGCTCCCTAGGCCAAATGAGGCATATAAGGGCTTGTTAGAAAGCTGTGACAATGTAATTTCTCACTCAAGACATTCGCTTCCTCTTCAAACCTACATTCGCTTCCGTAATTTCTTTCTGTGCAACCTGCAATCCCCTCTCACAAACACTTGGTCCTGCCTAGGCGGCTCTTAGTGAGCCTGATCACCTCCTTGAGGGCTGCCCCAGTTTCCATCACTGCAGGGCCGTCTCGCTGGAAGAGCAACGTGCGTTGATGTCCGCACCGTTTTTGACAAGGAGTTCCATGACAGGGCTGTAGCCATCCTGTGCTGGCCATTGGAGTATGCATCAACATTGGCTCCATGTTGAACCAGCACTGCGGCCACATCCTTGTGTCCTGCCGCTGATGCTTCCATGAGACAGGTGCAACTTTGCTTGTTGCGCCCATCCACATAAGCGCCGACGGAAAGAATGTGCCTCACCACATCTGTGAAATTGTTCTGCACGGCGAACGGCAGAGGCAGGACGCCCGAAACATGGCATCCGCTCTTGCTCCTTCCTCATGCAGCAGCTTCATGGCTTTGCAGTGGCCCTTCCCTGCAGCCCAGAGAAAAGCCTCTTGCACCTCTTCTCTGCTGGCGACGAAGGCAGACACAAAGTTGCGGTTGCCTGCCAGTGCTGCCATTGCAACTGGAGCGGTAGCACATCCAAGGACGGGAAATTGTCTGTTCACATCTACTCTGTGGCTTAACATCAGGCAGACAGCTGAGTAGAGCCTGCAGTGGACTGCCCACATGAGCATCTTGTTGACGTCGGCTTTCCCTGCCTCCACTAGCATGGTTACGATACCCGCATGGCCTTTCCTCAGAGTGATCCACTCCGCATCTGTACGGCCATTGTCCGCAGTGACAAGAACGTCCGCTCCGTGTCGAACAAGGGTCTCCACAATGTTGATGTGGTTAGCAGCAACAGCAAGCATTAGTGCAGTCTTGCCGCCCCCACCGTACACCTGCACCTGACTCTTTCCCTTCAGTGCCCTCATCTTCCATCTCTTTGCATCAACGTTGACTTCCCCGTGTTTCAGAAGAGCTCGCACCACTTGACCATGACCCTTCCAAACCGCCTTCATGAGAGGAGTCATTCCGCCGAGTGAACTCATCAAGTTTGCGTTTGTGCGTGCCTAAAGCAGTGCTTTGACAGCATCCATCGAACTGCCCTCAGCAGCCAGCGTGAGAGTGCTTTTGACCTCCAAGTTCCTGCCGCTGTCAAACACTGTTGGTGCGGTAAGCAGCAGCCTCACAGCGCCCATGTGTCCCCCGCGGACAGCCAGCATGAGGGAAGTGTTGCCATCGACGCCTTTGGTGTTCATGAAAGCTGAGGGCGAAGCAAGCAGATCAGTGACCACAGCCTCATGGCCCTCTTCTGCAGCCATGGTGAGCGCTGTGTGTCCGTGCGCCTGGCCGCGTGCTTCACGTTCACCTTTGGTACACGGTGAAGACGCTTCACAACGTCCGCGTGGCCAGCCTTGGCGGCAGCCATGAGTGGCGTGGATTGTCCTGAAACGTTGTCCCTGAAGTGCACACACACTTGCATTGGAATTCCCTCTGCTTCCCGTGCCACGCATGCGTGCAGCTGCCTGCAGCCTCCAGAACTGTTGCGACAATGTCAACGTTGCCATCTTAGGCTGCCTTGACAAGCCTCAACCCTGCACAACAAGAGAGGCGCGAGGGGGCAGGAGTGCAAAGCATGCGGATCTCAGCCAGCAGCAGGCTTGTCGCCTTGGACGCATTACAAGTGGCATAGCTTGCTCGTTGACGTGTTAAGGTGTTCCTTCTGTCGCTTTGGCATTCGACTTGGCCAAGAAAACAGAAGAACCCGATTCAAGCAATGACGTCAGGGTGATGTACAGACAGACCCGCTGCTCTTCTTCTTGCGCGCTGCAAACCACACACAGACACTAGCATCAGCGATGCAAGGTTCCAGCAGCTCACTCCTGTAATCACCCTCGTTTGCTTCCATATTCTCCTGTCCCTCTTCCATGGCAAGCGACAGCGGTCCAATCCACGGCGTCACTCGTGACAACACCGCACTCGCTCAACCAATTCCGCTGAGAGCTGCACAGAGACCACCACATCTCCACACTGCCATGGCGCGGTGTTGTATGGCCCCCAAGAACGCTCTTGTACGGGATGACCACAGAGGCTGTCAGAGCTACCGGTGGTCGGAGCGCGATGCCACTGCGATGGTGACCACCTAACGTCGTGAAGCTCTGACACAATGTGAATCACGGCGGGAGCAGGGGGCTGCCATGATTAGATCTGACGAGGCCGGCGATCCACTGGCGCACCAGTCGACTTGTGCAGTCGTGAGAGAAAACTCACTGAACACCAGTGGCCAAGCGCCCGCTGCTCGTTGCATCCCATTCATCATGGTGAACTGTGCTCCGCCCTCTAACTGCTCTGTGCGGTGAACCGAGAAGTGCTTCCTATAGCACAGGCCATGCTGCGGCTGCCACTGCATGTACAGTTCCCACACCGTGCATATGAAGAGAGACTGTAGCACATCCGACCTTTAAAGGGTTGCTGAAGCCTCAATACGACTTGTAACCCTGTCGCGTGGAAGTTCTTGACCGCCATGTCAAATACCTCCGACGCAATCCACCACACACCACCGGAAGAGGCTGGGAATGAGCACCGAGCACAAGGAATCAACTCCAAAAACCAGCTCTTTAGAGTGAGCCACAGAACGAAGCAGATGGCATCCGTTGTACCATCTGCAGCAGCAGCCGCCACGGCACCAGCACCCGCTACTGCAGTGCCAGCCGCAGCAGGTGCATGGTGTGCCAACAGCGCTGCCTCGTATGGTTCTGCGGCTGGCGCTGCAGTCTAGTCGGAAACAGAAGCACAATTGGCCGTCGGCACAGGTGCCGACGGCCAATTGTGCTTCTGTTTCCGACTAGACTACGACCGAAGACGAGCACGGTGGATTGATGGCAAGGCCTAAAAGTATATGTCCACATCCAAAAGCTGATGGACATGCCTGAGAAAGTGCCACCGCCCACAATGCGCACTGTGTGTGACGTGAGCCACGCCCCATGACGCCTCGCTGAGCGGTGCCACGCCCATAGTCACGCCCATAGCCACGCCCCAACGCCTCGCTGAGCAGTGCCACGCCCGTAGTCACATGTGATGCATAATCTCTACGACCAGGGTGTAGTGCAAACGCAATGCAAATGTTGTGCACACAGCACCTTCGTACATATTTGTTCGAGGGACCAAGATTGAGGGGCTGGTCCACACTCATCGGACTCCGGCATAACAGAGAAGGCACGAGCGGCAAAGGGGGATTTGCCAGCTGACCTGGCTTTGTGAGGATATTGTGAGCTGATGTGCACGCCGCAAAAAAAAAGTGTCAACCGCAGACCCACTGCTTACGGCAGATCCACGGTATATTTTTCACCCTGAAATGCCGGAGTAGGCCTTTTTTGTGGCAGATCGGTTTGCCGGAGACTTCTGCGGTAGGCCATTAGATTCAGAAACAAAAACTACTCACATCAAATGCAGTGGTTTGATCAAATCAATCTAACAATGTTAAATGTTCCAATAGTTTAGGGGCCTTGAAATGTTTGAAGGTTTGGACGAACTTTCGAACCTTAGACTGACGCGGCTCCGGATTTCACGCCAGTCAGCACGACTTTCTTGAACCGAGGGGACTGGGTTTGAATCTAGCTGCTATGGTTCATGCCAACAAACGCGGTATACCGCGGTTTTGTACCGCGGTATTGTGGTACCGCGGTACCGGTACACTTTTGGCGGTACCCGGTACGGTATCGGTACCCACCTCAAGGGGTACCCCTCTTCTCTACCGCGGTACCGTACCGTGGTATGGTACCTGGGTACTTCAAAACTCGAAGCAACAGTCGCAAAGTTGTATTTGGAGTCACCATTTTTTAGCATGTTCTACACATTTGCAGCGGATTTTCACTAAATTTACGGTAGGAATTCAGTATTAGTCAATTTCCCCAATCGAAAAAATAGTTTTACAATCGACAGTACAGGATGAACCGCGGCACGACTCGAATACTGCGGTAGTTTACTAGTACCGTTGGTAATGCGGTACCGGTACCGGTATCGTTACTGACCCACCGAAAATCTTGTGTACCGTGGTACGAGTACCGTGGTACTCGAGTACCACGGTACTTTGGTACCGCGGTACTTGATGCGGTTTACCATCCCTGGTCGCAGATTACAAAACGTGCAAATGGAGGTCCCATGTCTTTGATTCTGGAGGCAAAATGGCGGTGGCACAGACCGCGGCCAGGTCTGCGACAGGGTCTATGACAACCTTCTTTTCCTTGCTTTTCCTGCCGTGTCGGAGTCTGGCAAGTGTGGACCAGCCCCTGACTCAAAACCGTCTCAGTTCTACACTAAGAATGACCTCTCTTTGGCTTCGGTCACATGGCCCTTGTAACAAGTTTGCGCCGCGTTTAGAGTCCTGCCGACGGGAAGACTGTCCACTGAGTGTGTGCTAAGAGGCTGCACACTCTTTCAAGGGACCAAGATTGACTAAAACCATTTCGGTTCTACACCAACCATGAAGTGCCGTTTGCACAAAGGGGTTGTTGAATCTTTGAACACATTTCTGAAAGAAAACCTGACAGTGTTGACCCATGTTGTTGTGTCGCATCGCTGGAGACCGGCGGGAATGGTCGACCACGTCAGAGGAGTTGCTACGCATTGCTGCTCCTCAGGAGATGTAGCAATGCGTAGAACTCCAAGCCGCGGATCAAAAGCCGTCCAAAACTTTTGGACCACAGGCTAGGTCACTCGTGTCCAGCTTCTATCATTGTTTCTCCCTTTGGTTGTCTCCAGTCAACCATACTATGTTTCTTCTCGTTATTAATTGTGTCAAGATGGATGACACCTCATCTGGATAAAGTTGGAATGCAGCAAACTGCACTCTTTGCAACATGCGCACGTTCTTTTGGAGTCACAAACATGGACATAAAAAACTTGTTGAACGTGCCTGCTGCTCAAAGTCGTCAGACTTCAACTTGCTACAGTGTGACCGAACCTTAGAGCACGGTCTCACCACCTGAGGTGGTCACTAATGTTTTTAGCCACTTAAAAGGGCGGTCGCCCCCTGGTGGCCCTCCAACTTGGCGGGCCGTGAACAGGGGAGACCTGCACAGCCAGGCATCCCACTGGAGGCCACCCTGCTCCAAGGCTGGATGGCATCCGTTGGTACTTTTGGCTATTCAACGCATGTTTGCCGCAACACGGATAAAAAATCTAAAATTTTACTATCATCATCCAAATGGCACGTGGGTCTTTTGCAGCGTCGAAAGTAATGTAATGGCATCGCTCAACAATACAATAAAAATTACGGATGAGTACGGACCACCTCGCGCCCACCGTAGTCTAAGTGAGGTGGTCTTCCATTGCAGAACGTAAAGCCGTCAGATATGATTGTAGCATTCCCGACCTTTTTTAAGGACCACCTCACTGGTGAGACCATGCTCTTAACATGTCTAAGAGAAAACACATGAGTTTGTATTATAAACGTTATCACCTCCTAGTGTGGACATTGCCCCGATTAAAAATGACTGTACTGTCAATGCCCCGGATTGTAACGGTCTAGAAAATGGGTCCCGACATGGGAAGCCACCAACCGCTCTTGGTATTGCAACCAAGATAACATATCACCCTCGAACGAGGGATCCACACTTTAGGTTCATTTGGTTTGTAACCTCACAAAGTCCGCATGTTGGTCTTTAGTGTCTACCTTTGGTTGGACACTCTGTGAGGAGTCTCAAAGGCAAGAACCGTAAATGGATGCATGCAAGGTACAGAATTTTATACTTGCAGAGCTTTGCTAAAGATTCTGCTTGTAGTGGCTCCAGTGGAGCCAATCTCAACCTACAGTCCTACTTGGTGCGTCCTTAGAATGCCAAGTGTCATCCTCAAGGCAGGATCTAGTAAGCTTCCTAGAAGCTTCCTGTCCCGGTTTTGGCCACAAAGAAAATTGTGGCCGTCACGGGGTTTGAACGCACGACCTCTCGTTTGAGACTCCGGTGCCTATTCAACCAAGCTAAAAAGGTACGATTCCTATGATGAGCCACAGGGGAGATACCCATTATGGGCAGTGCATTTCTGGCCCATCTCAGAACAGACCAAGGGGACATACTCCATAGAGTAGTGCATGCCTTGTCTGTATGTGCAGCTAGCCAGTTAGGCAGTGGACAAGGTGCATACTATTTCAACAAATCTCTCCCTTGCACCTCTGTCCATCTGTCGCTTATGGGGCTCCATCCATGCCTTGGGGCTCACACTTCCTCTGTCGCACTCCTCATGTCCAATCCACGAATGCCTGCATAGTGCAAATCGCTCTCCAGCGGCTTCGTCATGCAGTCAGCAAGCATGCTCTTCGTTCCGCAGTGCTGCAAGTTCACCACGTTCTTCATGACCAGGTCACGTGAGTAGTGGTAACGTGTGTCGATGTGCTTCATTCGTCGGGAGATGATCTCGTCTTCAGCCATCGAGATGGCGCTCATGTTGTCCACGTGTATGACCGTGGCATTCTTCTGTGGCACTGTCATTTCGCCAAGCAGGCTGCGCAGCCATTGATTCTCCTTGCACACCTCAGACAGAGCAACATACTCTGCCTCAGCCGTGGACACGGAAACACAATCGTGCTTCCCTCTAGCCCATGAGGTGGCAGCGCCATTCAAGATGCACACGTATCCAGAGGTGGATTTCTTGTCGTCGAGATTTCCTCCCCAGTCAGCGTCGGTGTAGCACTTGAGGCAAAGGGGGTCCGTTCCTTCTTGGCCTCCAAGGACGAGGCCCATGTGATGTGTCTTCTGCAGGTAGCGCAAAATGCGCTTGACTGTCTGCCAGTGTTGTGGCCCAGGGTTGGCCATGAATCTGCTCACTTGTCCCACAGCATAGCAGATGTCAAAACAAGTCCCTACCATGGCGTACATGATGCTACCCACGGCGGACTCGTAGGGGATGTCTTGCATCTCCCTCTGTTTTGCTTCATTGCTTGGCGACATGGAGGCCTTCAGCTTTGGATCGGTCGTCATTGGGGTGCTGACAGGTTTGCAGTATTCCATTTGGCAGCGCTTCAGTACCTCACCGATGTATTTGGTTTGGTTGAGTTCGATGGTGCCTGCTACTTGGTTGCGGTGGATTGCAATCCCGAGGTTGTACTCGAGAGGACCCATGTTCTTCATCTTGAACCTTTTGCTGATGTCAGACTTTAGCTCATCCACCAGCCCGACCGAAGAGGAGCAGATGATTAGATCATCCACGTATAGCACAACCAACATCAGCCCTCTCCCATCCTTGCACACGTACATGCTCAAGTCATTCTCGCAATGCACAAAGGAGAGGCCGGTCATGAAACCTTTCATCTCTTTCTACCACATCCTTGGGGCTTGTTTCAGCCCTTAGAGCGCTTTCACCAACTTGCACACCTTGTCCTTGGGAGCTTCGAATCCTTCCGGCACCTCCATCAGCACTTCCTTGTCAAGCTTCCCATAAAGGAAAGTTCTCCTGACGTCCATCTGGTGTATCTCCAAGTTCTTTGAGGCTGCAATTCCAAGGAGAGAGCGGATGGAGGCAAAGGTCAAGACGGGCGTGAACGTCTCATCGTACCCAAAGCCCAGGCGTTGAGAGAACCCCTTAGCCACTACCCTTGCCTTGAACTTGTCGATGCTGCCATCTTACTTCTTCTTCACTCGGAGGACCCACTTGGATCCCACCACGTGGGCCATGTCGGGTCTATCCACCAGTACCCACGTGCCATTCTTGGCAATGGACGCGAGCTCGCTATCCACTGCCTCCTTCCACTTGGACGCATCTAGGCCATGCCTCGCCTCTGTCACTGTGGATGGCTCTCCCTGAGCCATGCACGACCAGCTAAGGCCGGTCCAATCTTCCTCATACCGCAAAGGTGCTCTCTTTGTTTGCAAACTACACCGAGGTAGTGGTGCGGATTCTTGCTTTGGTACTGGTGCTTTCACATGTGGTGGTTTGTCGTCGTCGTCAGAAGAAGAAGAAGACTCGTCAGACTCCAAGTCAGACTCGGAAGCTCTGGACGCCTCGGTATCCGCGTCCATGTTAGATGCTGCGTCATCCTCCACAGCTGCTCTCCCATTCCCACCACCTGCTGGCAAAGCGAGCCAGTTGTCAGGTGCTTGGTCTTCGGACTCAAGCAACACTATCCACTCTCCCACTTTGGGAGCGAGGTTCGGGTCCAGTAGCTCTCCCTTTTCAAGGGTGCGTTCGTCAAACACGACGTCGTGGCTCCTCACGACCTTGCCTGCTGCCTGGTCCCAAAGCCGGTAGGCTTTGTGTGATGTGTCGTACCCAACCATGATGCACTTTCTGGAACGTGCATCCTGCTTGCCTCCACCTTCCCCCGACTGGATCTTCACCCATGCAGTTGACCCAAGCACCTTCACATGAGATGCGTTGGGTTTCTTTCCCGACCATGCTTCTTGTGGGGTCTTCAGCTGCTTGTCCTGCTCCTTCCCACGCTTCCGTAAGGCAGTTTCTAGTGTGAGATTCAAGAGGTAGCAGGCCATTCTTGCTGCTTCTGCCCAAAAGCGAGGTGGGAGCTTGGCGTCGAAGAGCATGCTTTGCACCATGGTGAGTAGGGTCTAGTTCATCCTCTCGGCAACGCCGATGCTTTGGGGGTTGTAAGGGGTGGTTTGCTCGTGGCGGATGCCATGATGCTTGAGCCAAGGCTTGCATGCCTCGTACTCACCCCCGTTGTCACTTCGGAGCGTCTTCACCTTCTTGGACGTTTGCCGCTCCACCATGGCGACGAACTTGACAAGCTTCTCCTTGACCTTTCTCTTCGTTTTGAGGAAGTAGATCCACAACTTGCAGCTCTGGTCGTCAATGAAAGTCAGGAAGTACTTGCTTCCTCCATTAGACAGTGTGCGGAAGGGTCCACACACGCCACTATGTATCAGTTCCAAGACGTTCTTCGCTCGTTGACCTCCTCTCCCAAACGGCTTCTTCTTTGCCTTCGCTTGGAGGCATGGTTCACACAATGCACACCCTCCGCCATGCTTCATGGTGTACCCTTCCATTGCGTGGACTACCTCTTGCTCCTGCATCTTATGCAGCGTGCTGTTGGCCACGTGGCCAAATCGCCGGTGCCACAGCTTAGCTTAAGTGTCCTTGGTTGATGTGGCGGCTGCAGCGGTCCCCGGTGGTGTATCCTTTGGCTCCGGTGCCACTGTCTTGGTGGCACATGCGAGTCCCTCATCCGACGCCTTGGTGACTTTGGTTTGAAGCACGTAGAGGTCGTCGACTCCTGGAACTTGAAGCATGAGATCGTCTTTGGTGTACAAAATCTGGATTTCCTCGTTTTTTAGTGCCACCGCTTCCTTGTTGGTGAACACCACTGTCATGTTGTTGTCAGTGATTTGTGATATGGACAGCAAGTTGGCTACGAAGGAGGGCATGTACACCACCTTTTGAAGGTTGACCGCCTTCTCTGTACCATTCATGTTGAACGTGTTCACCTTGTCCCCTTCGCCCATGGCTTGGACGACACCGCCGTTTGCACACTTGATGCGCATGACAGATTCTGCCATGGAGACAAATCCACCCTTCTCTTTTGATGAGTGGTGGTTGGTGCCCGAGTCAAGGGCGAATGCCCCGGGCCTAAGGATCTTTACGCCCTTCATGGGCAGCCCCCTAGCCATCATGTTGGTGAGCTCCTTCTTCTCCATTCCACCTTTGTTCCCGCCTTCTTTCTTGGGACTACGGCAGTCCCTAGCCTAGTGCCCAGCCTTGCCACAGTTGTGACAGTTGCCGGGCTTCTTGGAACTCTTCCCGCCACCATTGCCTTTCCCTCCACCGCCACCGCTTCCGTTGTTGCCTTGACTGGAGCAAGAGCTTGCACCTTGTGCACCGAAGCGAGAGGCATAGGCTGAAATGTTTGTCTCACTGCCACTGCATCGCATGGACTCGTTACGGACGTGTTCAGCGACAACCTCATACATCAGATCTGCTTCCTCCCAACCGCCAAATACAGTGATCAAGGA
>SZWC01002554.1:210934-223453 GCA_023375785.1 Penium margaritaceum | reverse complement strand
AAGTCCTCAAATGGTACATAATGATGTGTGCAGCATGGTGGCAATAAATGAACTAATAAGTGTACTTTGTAAACAAGGAGGATGCACACTTGTCTGTTCTCACACATGGTAGCCAAGTAGCCCCCCCCCCCCTCCTCCTGCCGAAGTGCCGATGTGCCGAGGTGGCCGATGTGCCAAACCACCACATCGATGTACCGCGGTGCACATCGATGTGCCGCGGTTCGAGGGGCCTAGGTCAACTATGAGAGGAAGAGTTGGCAACGGTATAACCGGGAGGAGCAGACGAGTCTGCTGAGGCAGAGTTTGTGGTAGGTAGAACTGCGTCAAAGGTGGGAATGGTATGCAGTTTCTCAATAACTAGCGCGGCTACTGTAGCAGCTAACTCATGCTGTGCTTCTTGCCCCCGATGAAGCTCATCCTCAGCTCTGCGGCACTCTGCTTGCGCCTCACTAAGAGCAGCCTGGAGGGCCTCTATAGTTTCCTCTGTTGCAGGCATGATAGAGGATGGAATGGGAGCTGAGAGTGAAAGGAGAACAAACAGTCACTAGGAGGGTAATGCTCACCGAACTGGTGACGCGGGAGAAGGTTGAAGAGTGGCGGCACGACAGCTGCAGCCGAAGAAAACAGAACGGCCACCCAGCCCGCATCCGCCACGATAAGACACAGGAGTCCTGTCGTTGCGGCTCCAGCGACTACAGTAGTGAGAGATGCCACGAGGACGCCGGTGGTGATGGGTGACGCTGCGTCACGCGGTGCACCAGTAGGCGTCAGCACTACTGAGGCAGTGGACGCTTGGATGGAACCAACGGAGCTGGAAGTGGCATCTGCTGCAGCGGAGGCTGCCGTAGCAATAGATGTTGCGGCAGCTGTGATCTGTGTGGCGATGTTGGTGGCAGCAGTTGCTAGCAGAGTAAGTGAGGCAGCTGTCTGTGCGTATGCTTCAGCTCCTCTGCCAATGGCCGTCTGTGCAGGGGCACGGCAGGCCCTTGCCATCGCTGCGAAGGTGGCTGCAGCACCAGCTGCTGCGTCAAGGATAGCGCTGGCCAAGCTGATTGAGTCGGTATGAACGGTGAGAACCGGGATGACGCCGGGCACCTCGGGTGCGGTCAATGCTGTGTCTGGTCCTGCGGCAGTAGAAGGAGGTGCAGGAATGGGTGAAGTGGACGGTTCAGGAGGTGGAGAGCTGCTAGTGGGTTGCATTCTTGGCGACAATGGCGGTGACGGTGGTAGGTCGTCCGGGGTATAGACTTGGCGATCGATTTCCTTCCTCTCACGCTCTGCTGCAGCGTCGACGTCTTACTCCCAGTAGGTATGGTCAAGGATGCGCGCCCACAGAGGGGTGTCGGCGTCGTCCGCCAGCGTGGAGCGCAACTGGGACGCTCGTGGCAAGTGCACCACCCAGGCTGAAGAAGAAGACAAGAGATGGGGTTGTGCAAGGAGATGGAGCAGCGCATGGTGAAGATTCAACGTGTCCGAGAATGGAGAGGGTGTGCGTCCTTAGATGGCGAGAATGGCAAGAAGCGGAGTCACGGGCAGCTGCAGCAGATGTGACCTTAGATGCTCCCAGGGCTGAGGAGAACAGCCGTGAGTGACTGAATGAGATTAGGTCAGGGTCCGCCGGACGGCACAGATGTGTCGATGGTAATGGCAGTCCGAGATGAAAGAGTAGCCAGAAGTGTGGCCTAGGTTGCTCCGAGCAACGAGGGAGCTCGGAGAATGGGTTCCGCGAGGTGTTGCCCGTGGGTGCAGGCTGAGCTCAGATGAGCTCTGCGGAACGAGGTGGCGCCGTTGTTCAGCGCCGAGCAAAAGCACACTGTAGAGTCACTGCTGCGGTGAGGTCAGGTGGCCGAGAGGGGCTCGGGCGTGCGCACAAGCGGCTGCCCAGGATCGAGGGGCGGTGGGCGATATGCCTCACATCGCTCTGATACCAGTAGTTACCCAAGAGTTTCTTAGGCTGAATGTGTAAGAGCAAGAAACCACGCGCACAAGCTACACCACGCCATGGATGCGGAAAGCTTGCCTTGATTAACTCCGGTACAACCAAGACAAGTGAGTGAGAGGGGGAGCGAGAGAGAGTTAGCATCCGGTGAGCGTGCGCTCGCCACGGGCATCACAACCAAGCGAGCACACGCCGCCACCCGGGGGTCGAGCCCGACCGCTCGGCACAAAACCGAGACAGCGGCTGCTCACCAGTGCGCGGGTGAACCCGGCACGGTGGGCCCCTAAGGATCAGCACCCGGGAAATGCAGCTCCCCCACAGAACACTCAAGGCAAGCAACATGATGCAGGGCACGGGAGTAAGAAATGTACGGGCCCTAGCATCGACCGCATCTTAGAGTCAAGAGAATCAAAGAGGATCAGACAATGACCACTTGTGTGTCAAGAGTGGTCCCTGGGTCCAGTAGCAGCAGCAGCACGAGAACGTCCATGGCTCCTGCCAAGGCTGACACGCCTGTAGCTTTCCCAGGTAGAGCCATTGTCAGTCAATCTGTACAGATGTGTGCAATGTATGTGAAGACAAGAGGTAACAGAGTTGTGAGTGGCCAACAAACTAAAACAGGGGGGAGTGAAAAGATTCACCACAGCTTCCTAGCAATGCTGCTGCTGACATGGCGGCACAGACCAGTCAGCTTAACGCACTAGCATGCAAGTGGGTGCGAGAACAGCAAGGATCAGACTAGGATAGACAGGACACGTCTCAGAAGCTGCATTGCAGTGAATGTGCAGAGAGAGTTGACAAATGACAGGTCCACAGCATAAATAGCCGCCGCGGCTCACAGCGGGTGGCGCACGCGGCGGCACCTGTCTGTCCTGAACCGGCCCAAAACCACTGTTTTGGCCATAACTCTGCGCACAGGCGTCCAAACGGAGCGCCGTCTGATCCTACGGATGCAAGACAAAAAGACGGACACAACGACTGGTCACACACCTATGTCCGGCAGAGTGTAAGAAAACAAACATGCAAATCAGCCTGGCAGGGCTGTCCACCGAGAAAATCCTGAATGTCTCTAAACGCAGTCCGTAGGTCATGGCACCCCTCCGGTACACCAGGTAGGCTACCAGGCTGCCTCCAGCGGGTGGAGCACCACCTCAAGGGGGTCTGTCTCCAGCTGGATCCGCCTCAGGGATCTGCACGAGCATGGACACGGCCGAGTGGTCACAACCACTTGTACCACTGTGTATGTCTGGCAGCATCACAACACTCCCCCATGACCCGATGGTACGCATGTCCATACACGTGCAGCACACGTGCCGGTGCAACACAGAGTGCTCAACAGAGACCATGACAGTCACCCACTCTCAGACAGGGGTCGCAAACCGACGGACCGAACAGCCCCGAGAAACTTTCCACGAGCCAGTGCCTTAGTCAAAAAGTCAGCGCGCTGCAAGTCTGTGCCCACCCAGACGATGGAGCTCAACTGCCGCTCCACCAGATTGCGCACGAAATGATACTCGACAGCGATGTGCTTCGTGCGTGCGTGGAACACACCAGAGTTCTCAGCGATCGCGAGAGCACTCTGGTTGTCGCACCGGCGGATGATGGTAGGCACCGACTGGCCCAAACACTGAAACAGCCGATGCAGCCACACTGCCTCAGCAGTGCCAGCGCCCAGAGCAACATACTCAGCCTATTAGGAGCTGTGGGCAATGCACCCCTGCTTGCCGCTGTGCGAAGACATAGCGGTGCCACCAAGCAGGAACACGTAACCCGTGCGGCTGCGTCCATCGGGACTCCACGTCCAGTCGTTGTCGGTGTAGCCATCTACCACAACCGAGCACTGTCTCCGAAGGCAAAGACTGTGGTATGGTGTGGAGACCACGTACCGGACGACTCGCAAAGCTGCGTGCAGAGCGCGAGCCCGAGGGGACTGACTGAACTGTGCGAGTAGGTTGACAGCGAACGCAATGTCGGGACGCGTGGTCGTGGCCAAGTACATCAATGAGCCAATGATGCACAAGTACAGGGTCACGTCCACAGCCTCGCCCAGATCGGCTGGGTCTATCACCTTCAGAGCGTCCTGCCCATCGGGAGTGATGGGTGACGAGACGGTGGGGATAGCGGCAAGGAGGTCAGCAAACCGCTCCCCCACCACCTGTGCGTATCGTGCCTGATGGAGGAGGAGTGTCCGACGACGACAGTCATGCACAATCTCCATCCCGAGGAAAACAGCTGCTGGACCGAGGTCCTTCATCCTGTAGGCGGCCTGCAGGACCGCCTTGGCCTCCTTCACGGCCTCCAGTGAAGGGGACGCAATCAGCAGATCGTCCACGTACACCAAAATGGCAGTGACGTGTTCGGCTGTCCGTCGGATGAAAAGTGACGGATCGGCGTCGCTCTGGACGTACCCAGCCTGCGTGAGGGTGCGAGTGATCTCTTGGTTCCAGCACCGGGGCGACTGCTTCAGACCATACAAGGCCTTGCGCACGCGCCAGACCTTGTTGCCTTCGACCTCAAACCCAGGTGGCTGGACCATGTAGATTTCCTCCTCCAAGGTGCCATGGAGGAACGCATTGTTCACATCCATCTGGTGCAGTTCCCAATCATGATGGGCGACCACACCAAGCAGCACGCGAGCTGTGGTCATGCGACCAACAGGGACAAAGGTGTTAGTGAAGTCCACCCCCTCAACCTGAGAGAACCCCTTGGCAGTCAAGCGGGCCTTATAACGGTCCAGTGAGCCGTCAGGCTTCACCTTCTTGTGAAAGACCCACTTGGCCTGCACGACCTTCCGTCCCTCAGGACGGTCGACCAGATCAAAGACTCCGTGCTCCCGGATGGCCCTGAGCTCGTCCTCACAGGCGGCTCGCCACTGCTCGGCATCATCTCCTGAGAGGGCCTCCTTTAACGTGTCTGGATCGGGGACCGCCAAAGGAGAGCTCCGGGTGGCCAGGACACACGCCTCGCGGGTCGGACGGACCACAACCAGGTCAGCGGCAGCTGCCTGTGCAGCCTCGTGCTCGTCAGCGATCAGCAGGTGCCCTATGGGACAGGCTGGGTGCACCTCCGTGTAGGTGCCCTGGACACTCAGGCCGAGAGCCTTCGTGCCAGGGTCACCACTGTGCACGCTGCGCGTGCGTCGTCTGGGTAGCGCAACCGCAGTCGGAGGTGCACGTGAGGCTAGTGGGCGGAGACGTCCACCTAGCCCACGGGAGTAGCTAGAGTCTGAGCTGACCGATGGCTCAGGCACAGGGAGGGTAGGCGCTGCGTCTGGAGACGCTGCAGGCGCAGGCGAGTCAGTCGCGGCAAGCGCTGGCGAAGCAGGCGCGGGCGAGACAGTCGCGGCAGGCGCGGGCGAGGCGGTCGCGGCGGGTGTGGGTGAGGCAGGCGCTGTAGGTGCAGGCAAGGCAGGAACCGCGGGGGCAGGCAAGCCAGGTGACGAGGCAGTCGTAGCAGGTGCGGGCGAGTCAGTCGCGGTAGGCGCTGGCGAAGCAGGCGCGGGCGAGACAGTCGTGGCAGGCGCGGGCGATGCAGTCACGGCAGGCGCAAGTGAGGCAGGCGGAGAGACCACAGGCCCGACAGCAATGATAGCCGGGTCAATGGTGACCAGCGACGGTCCCACCCCGGAGGCACCCCGGACGGACTCACCCTATGGGGCAGACTCCCGTAGCCGACGGGAGGCCTCACAGGTGGGAACGTGAGATGCTGCCTGGGTGAGAATGGCAGACAGGTCGCGGTACGACAGTGCCTCAAAGAACAGCGCGTTGCGCGACTCAACAATGAGGTGTCGTCCAGCATCCCAGAAACGCCACGCTTTGGAGCGTGGGGAGACACCGAGGAAGGCACACATCCGGCCGCGCGGAGAGACCTTGGACCCATGTTGGTCCTCGGTGTACCAGACGCAAGCCAAGGAACCCCAGACGCGAGCAAGCCTGAGATCCGCACGATGGCCAAACCACAGCTCATACGGCGTGACGTGGTCCGGCAAGGGACCATGCGGGAGGCGGTTCCAGACCCACGTCATGTAGGCGAAGCCCTCGAAGGCGAAGGACTCCGGGAGACCGCACTCAGCACGCATAGCGCGAACCGCATCCTCCATGGTGCGGTTCCAGCACTCAGACACACCGTTCTGCTGTGGCGTAGCAGGCGCCGAGAGCTGGTGACAGATACCAAGCTCGTCGAAGTGAGTGGTCAGCTCACCGAGATACTCACCGCCGCGGTCAGAGCGGAAGGTGTGAAGGGAGTGACGAGACTGACGCTCAGCCATCACGAGCCACAAGCGCACGGCAAGAGCGGCATCGCTCTTGTGGCGAAGGCAGTAGATCCACCGCATGCGGGTGAAGTCATCTGTGAGGGTAAGGACATACCGACCACGGTCAGCGACAGACGCGACAGGGAGAGGTCCGAGGAGGTCCGAGTGGACAAGCTCCAGAGGACGCTGCGCGCGAGTGACGGAGGCAGGGTAAGTGCAGCGATGCATTTTACCCTGAGCGCAGAACAGACAGTCAGTCTTAGGCGGCTTCTTGAAGGAAGCCACGTCAAGACCGAGGGCGGGTTGTGTACGGATGAGCTTGGACACAATGTCCGTGCCCACATGACACAGGCGCCGGTGTAACAGGCGCTGGTGGTCAGGAGACAACACCCCCATGACAAAGACGCAAGCAGACGAGCAAGGGGAAGAGGCAGGGGCAGAGCAGCGCGCTATGCGATACAGGTCATCCACAACAGTGGCACGCAATACAACCGTGGAAGTGTCAAGTGCTGTGATCGTGGCATCATCAGAGGAGTGGTGAACAGAGAGACCCATCCTCATGCAGGCACAGACAGAGAGCAGGCTGAGCTCGAGATCAGGCACGAAAAGCACGTCAGAGAGGTACACGGGACCAGACGGACCATCAAAGCGTACGACCCCTGTCCCCTGAACAGGTAGTGACTGCCCAGAACCTGTCCGCACTGACCGAACAGACCCAATAGGACCAAGCACGACAAAGGCGGTACGGTCGCAGGTCATGTGGTGAGTGGCCCCTAAGTCAATGATTCAGTGACCACTCGCCTCACGACCTGTAGTGGTCACGGTGCAACGAGCAAAGGAGCACGCTGCCTCTGCTGGACGCTTAGCAGGTGTGGCAGGACAACGGGACAATGCACGACGATGCGACTCATCCAACCACTCTGTGCTGTCAGACTCATCCTCACCGGGCAACGCAGCCCCCCCACAAGCATGACCACGTGCAACAAACACAGATGAACAGTCAGTCTGTGGACCACTCGGCTGTGACAGCACACTCGCACCTCCCTGAGAGCGAAGTGCCAGCAGTCGACGTAGCTCTGCAATGGTGTGGTCCATCGAGTCCGGGGTGGTGCTCCCCCCGGATGGCGGCGGGCCTGTCGCCGGTGCTGTACCTGAGGTCACCGTGGCACGGGCTGCTGCTCCAGTGCGGATCCGCTCCTCGTGGGCTGCCTGAAGACCGCGGGTGATCCTCGCCCATTCCAGCTCCTGCTGACACTCAGTGTAGCGATGAGGTCCGTCGTAGTTGTGGCAGCAGACAGGCCGTCCGGTGCCACCAGAAGGCTGTTGCGGTCCCTTCTTCTTTTTCCCCTTCTTCCCCTTCACAACTACTGCAGTGGCTGTCGGAGCAACATGGGAGGAGGCGGGAGAGGAAGAGGTGGAGCTGGTGGGGGTGAAGGCGGACGGCGGTGTGGAAGGCGTAGAGGACGTCGCTCCCACTGCTGATGCGACCATGGCGCCCTGCCGATGCGCGCGGGCTGCCTCGTCAGCCGTCGCGACCTGGATGAAGTACCGCTGTGCCCAGGGCAGTAGCTGTAGGGTGTCTGACATGGATGCGAGGACATCCTGGTCGAGGCGGGAGAAGGTGTCTGTGAGCTCAGGGCACACTCCCAGCATGATGGTGTCCAGCGCCCAGAGCTGAGAGCCGCCTCCGGTGCCCAGGCGAGTGTACAGGCGCATGGCCCGACGCCAATAATCAGCTGCCGACTCCGAGGGTCCCTGATGAAGGGAGTGAAACTCGCGAAGGCGCGCGGACCGGGTCGCGTGAGTCTCAGCTGCAAATAGGGTCAGCGCCAGCTNGCTGCGCCCAGGGCAGTAGCTGCAGGGTGTCTGACATGGATGCGAGGACATCCTGGTCGAGGCGGGAGAAGGTGTCTGTGAGCTCAGGGCGCACTCCCAGCATGATGGTGTCCAGCGCCCAGAGCTGAGAGCCGCCTCCGGTGCCCAGGCGAGTGTACAGGCGCATGGCCCGACGCCAATAATCAGCTGCCGACTCCGAGGGTCCCTGATGAAGGGAGTGAAACTCGCGAAGGCGCGCGGACCGGGTCGCGTGAGTCTCAGCTGCAAATAGGGTCAGAGCCAGCTCCCAGCCGCGGCGCGGGTCTGCGCTTGCTCCAGTCCCAGGCGCGCCCAGGAAAGGGCGGAAGTCGACCACTGTCTCCTATGGAACCACGTACTTCAGTCCACGCATGACACGCGCTGTTGTAAGAGACTGGAGCGGATCAGCCGTCTGGTACTGGCTGTGGTAGTAGGGCCAGACCCCCTCCAAGTCCGCCCATACCTGAAACAGCACCTCCCAACAGTCGAACCCCGCTTTGTTGTCGTAGCGATGCGGGGAAGTCTCGAAGTCCTTAGGTCGTCGCTCTGTGGGGAGCTGGACCTCAGGTGGTGCTAGGAGCGGACGTGGGAAAGGCATGAGAGGCATCAACGCTGCTCCCCCAGCAGCACTTGAAGCCTGACGTGGGTTGCCCTGCTGCTGCTGCTGCCGCTCCGGATGCTGCTGCTGCTGCTGCTGTCCCCTCGGGTTGGGCGCCGGCGTCTCAATGCGCAGGCTACTCATCTGCTCCATCAGCCGGCGAAGCGCGTCCTCCCCAGTGGGAGGGGGAGCCTGATCCCACTCCTCGACAATGGACTCCCGTCTCTGCGTGGAAGCGGCAGCGGGACCAGTAGACTCCTGGCCCAATGGGATTGCCTCTCTCCCGGGCTGATGTCCCGGTGTCCAAGACAGAGAGACCAAGGCATCGCGGATCTGCCGCAGAATCGCCGACTGCTCATCCTGGCATTGGCGGAGCGATGACTGCTCCACCAATAGGAAGTCAATTGCCTTTGAGCGTGGGCTGAGGACCCCGCTCGTGACGGTGTCTTCCGGCTCCTTGCCCTTAGAGCTGCTTGACTCCATGCTGAGGCGGTGTAGAAGTCGTCCGAACACAGAATCGTCAGCGTTTCTCGAGGGATTGAAACGCTGGCAAAAATTGACTTTTTGTCAAAAAAATTCACCAAGTCTGATGACGTCAGCGTGCTCACCGCTGACGTCAGCAGGGGTCTGCTCATGTCAGCAGCGGGCTGCGGGCGTCGTCGCTGCCACTGCTGATGCTGCTGCGCTGCGCTGCTGCTGCTCTACTGCTGCGCTGTGCTGCTACACTACTACAGTGCTGCCGCTGCTGCGCTGCGCTGCTGCCGCTGCGCTGCCGCTACTGCTGCGCAGCCGCGGCAGCACTGCGCTGCTGCTGCGCTGTTACTGCTGCGCTGCGATGCTGCTGCTGCTGCGCTGCCGCGCCGCCGCTGCTACTATGCTGCTGTTGCGCTACTGCGCTGCTACGCTGCCGCGCAGCCGCGGCAGCGCTGCGCTGATGCTGCGCTGCCGCTGCTGCGCTACGCTGCTGCTGCTGCGCTGCCGCTGCTGCTGCTACGCTGCTGCGGTGGTGCGCTGCCGCTGCTCCTGCGCAGCGGCTGCTGCTGCGCTACGCTGCTGCGCTGGTGCTGCAGCAGCCGCTGCTGCTGCTGCTGCTGCCGCAGCCGCTGCTGCTTCCGCGGCTAATGTCACGGCCACGTCTGCTGCGGCCGTGGGTGGAGAAGCTGCGGCTGTGTTGACTGATGCGGCCGTCGTGGCCGCGTCCACTGCTGCGTGGTGGTGGCCCCCTTCACAGGACCCGTTGCTGCTGCGGTGGGCTGTGATGCTGCTGCCACTCAGGGCTGCTGCTGCTGTCGCTCACTGCTGCTGCAAACGCTGCGTCTCTGATGCGCAGCTGTGCGAGCTCTGGCTCGTCGCTCTGATACCATGAAAAGATTCACCACAGCTTCCTAGCAATGCTGTTGCTGACGTGGCGGCACAGACCAGTCAGCTTAACGCACTAGCATGCAAGCGGGTGCGAGAACAGCAAGGATCAGACTAGGATAGACAAGACACGTCTCAGAAGCTGCATTGCAGTGAATGTGCAGAGAGAGTTGACAAATGATAGGTCCACAGCATAAATAGCCGCCGCGGCTCACAGCAGGTGGCGCACGCGGCGGCACCTGTCTCTTGAACCGGCCCAAAACCACTGTTTTGGCCATAACTCTGCGCACAGGCGTCCAAACGGAGCGCCGTCTGATCCTACGGATGCAAGACAAAAAGACGGACACAACGACTGGTCACACGCCTATGTCCGGCAGCAGCCGGAGAGTGTAAGAAAACAAAAATGCAAATCAGCCTGGCAGGGCAGTCCACCGAGAAAATCCTGAATGTCTCTAAACGCAGTCCGTAGGTCGTGGCACCCCTCCGGTACACCAGGTAGGCTACCAGGCTGCCTCCAGCGGGTGGAGCACCACCTCAAGGGGGTCCGTCTCCGGCTGGATCCGCCTCAGGGATCTGCACGAGCATGGACACGGCCGAGTGGTCACAACCAACTGTACCACTGTGTATGTCTGGCAGCATCACAACAGGGAGAACTTTGTTGGTTTGTGTGCCACAGACACGTTGTGACCTCTGGCCTCAATGCACACCCACCGCACTGACGCAGGAGACTAATGCTGGAGGGACATCGGCGCTGACGCCTTAGCTCAAGTGATGGCGTGACAGCCTCACGACAGACAGTCCCTTGGCACAGTTGGAAGGGATTTGCACAAGTACCTTGAGGTTGCGTGCAGTTTGGTTGTGTGAAGTGGACTTATGTGGTGCTTCTTCAAGCAGACCTAGAGCGGGGTTGGGATAATCTCATGGTCGAGTGGTGACTTTTTATCACTCACGAGGGCAGCGAGCTTTAGCGAGCTCGCCGTTCGCTCGCTCGCTGCCGCTCGCTCTCCCCTGCTCGTAACACCTCTGTTGTGTGTGACTCGCTACTTTTTTCTGGCCTCGATCCTTGTCTCCCACGCGTAACCCACCATGGCTTGACCCACTCTATCTGTCATTTGCCATGCAAGCTCTCTTGGCTGTTATAGATCACTACCTTTTGGTATCAGAGCTGTATGCGTGGAAGCTTGACGGCGGATCGACCTGCCGTTCACACGTCCTGGGCCAAACCCGCGGCTGCCACTCTTGGCGTCGCATGCGCACCCCGTCGCCGTGGACTGCGCAGCTAACTCCCTAGCTGCACTGAGGAGGACACACGCCTCCTTTGGCTGGCCATCCCCTGGCTGTCCCTCGTCTCTCTCGGCGGCCGCACTTCTCCCCTTGCCTCGACCAGGACTCCACGCCTCTCTTGGCGGCGGACCTCCTTGGGAGACGGCTCGAGACCCATCTCCCACTCATCTCTTGCGCAGCACCTTCCATTTCTACGGCACCGGCGAGAAGCATCTGCAGTTCCTCTACGGAAACTGCCAGTCCCGCTGCTACCTCGGTGCCTACTCACCAAACGGCGGGCGGCAGCCGAACCCGTCCGTCTCTCTCGTCTGCACCTAACGTCTGTGTCTGCCGTTAGCAACGACGGTTGACGGCCTGGCACCACAGCAGCAGCGCGGCAGCCCGGCAGCACAGCAACAGAGCAACAAGGCAAAGCGGCTGCAGCAGCAACGCAGAGCAGCGACAGAGGCAATTGCAGGTGATGTAGCATTACCCCTTCCAAGTGCTGTAGCATCACCAGCGGCGGCCACGGTTACGGCCGTACCCCACGCCTAGGGCTGTCCCAACAAGCAAGTAAGCATCCGACCGGCAGCGCCGTCACCTACACTGCCGTAGCAGTTGCATTGCCCGCGACTGCAGCTAGGAGTGACAGTCGCAAAGTCACTGCCATTCAGTGGGGCCGGCGGGAGCCGTGCCACTCTTGAGCGCGACAGCAGCAGCAGCATTTACCGTCGCCGCGCACGCACCACTGCAGTGGTGCGAGGTGCCAAGCTGGCTTCCTCGGAGCTGCCGGGTGCGGCATCTTCTACTGAGCACCACGTGGAGCGACCGGAGCGCCCGCCCAGTCACCGGAGGGACGACGTGCACGCGGCCGAAAACGCCCCACCTTCGTCGCGGGCGGCACCACAAAGCCCGGTAAGCCCCAATCACCCTGCTTTCTCTGGGGGGGTCGAGTCGCTACACACAACCGCTCCCCTGTCCTTCTACTCCACCGTGCGTCGCGACGCCGTAGAGCTTGCACACAAGCTCACCCGAGCCGCTTCCGCTGTGATAGACGCCGCCGCTGCAGCAGCCGCCACATTTGCCGCAGCAGCCCGCGCAGCACGAGCCCCTGCCTCAACATCCGCGGGACGTGCTGCAGACTCATACACCGAGGCCGCAGTGGTCGCTGGACCCATAGGTGCGGCAGCAGCAGACATTGGTACGCAGTTAGCCGTAGCTGCAGCTGCTGTGGCCTCCTCGACGGCGTCTGCA
>SZWC01002554.1:178217-192475 GCA_023375785.1 Penium margaritaceum | reverse complement strand
TGTGTGTGTGTGTGTGTGTGTGTGTGTGTGTGCATGTGTGTGTGTGTGTGTGTGTGTGTGTGTGTGAGAGAGAGAGAGAGAGAGAGAGAGAGAGATAGAGAGAGAGAGAGAGATAGAGATAGAGAGAGAGAGAGAGAGAGAGAGAGAGAGAGAGAGAGAGAGAGAGAGAGAGAGAGCAACTAAGTCCTCGGCATACTACATAGAGTCTCAGGGCTAGCTGGTACACTCCCACACGGCGCGCACAAGCACACAATTTTCTAGCAGACCAAAACTGTAGCAGATTGGATGGAATCTTTGGCCGACTAGGCCAAAACCGCGGTGCTTGAGGGTCTCCGACCCTCAAGCCATCCTGTCCAACCACCCACAGTCCTAGGTGACCCCGCTCGAGCCACGTGGCTCCTTCGACTGGTCGGCGTGACACTGCCATGCTACACAACCCCCCACTAGGAGTGAGAGCCACCTCGTCATCTCTGGTAATCCCAACGTGGGATTCGAGCCCTGGAGCTCTGACACCAATGCAGCGAATTGGACGGAATCCTTGGCCGACTGGGCCAAAACCGTGGTGCTTGAGGGTCTCCGACCCTCAAGCCATCCTGTCCAACCGCCCATAGTTCCAGGTGACCCCGCTCGAGCTACGTGGCTCCTTCGACCGGTCGGCGTGGCACTGCCATGCCACAAAAATAGTGGAAGAAACACAGTTTTGGGCATAACTCCCTGCAAATGAGCCGTCTGAACCAAACACGCCACGTCCACAAGAGCTACGTCTTGATAGGCTGCACGCCTATGTGCTGTTCCACAGCAAGGACCTAGCTATGATAGATGTCTTCAAGGCGCTTGTCCACTAGTCTTTTGCCACCTTTGCCATGTTAGGGATTTGCACATGGATGGACATGAGCCGAGGGGTCACTGTAAGCTGTGTACGTCACACACAACACTCTTCCATGAACGGAGGGCGATACACGTCCAAGCACATGCAGACACTGACGATGTACAAGACATGACACACACGAATGCTACAGACATCAATTACAACACATGCAAGATGGCACATGAGGGGTCAACCTGCAACGTGAACGAGGTAGAGTCCAAGGAATGAGTGGCCGCATGAAACTTTGAGCTACCCAGAGCCTTGGTGGAAAATGCAGTGCGCTACCAGTGAGTGCTCATATGGACGACTTGGATCTCACCACGGTCAGCCAGATCACGCACAAAGTGATGCTCGATGTTGATGTGCTTCGTGCGTGCATGAAACACAACTGAGTTCTTGGCAATGGCCTTTGTGCTCATGTTGTCACAGTGAAGCACCACAGGGGGAATGGACTGATGCAATCCAGGCCATAAATTGACAAGCCAGATGCACTCAGCTGCACCGGCGCCCAAAGCAACATTCTCTGCCTTTATAGTGCTACGTGCAATGCAGCCATGCTTCCCATTACGCCAGGATACCGCAGTTCCCCCAATGTGGAAATTATTGTCGTTGCAACTTTTTCTATTTAGACCCTACGCCCAATCACTATCTGTGTACCCATCGCGCACGACGGACACTTGCTCGCGGAACTAAAAACCAAAGTGCACGGTGGACAGGATATAGCACACGCATCGGACGGCTGCCTCCTGTGTTAGCTAACACCGAGCCTGTGAGAACTCGGAAAGTAGGTTGACAATGAAGGCAACGTAGGGCCGTTTCGTGCTGGTCAAGTACATGAGCGAGCCAATGACTCGTAGGTACAAGGTCATGTCCACTGGCTCCCCCAAATAAGCTTGGTCGTATACTTTCAGGAGGACCTGCCCTTCTGGGATCATGGGCGTGGCGGCAGTGCAAACGGTAGAGAGGAGGTCAGCAAAGCGCTCCCCCACAGCCTCTGCGTAGCGTGCCTCATGGACGTGGAGCATGCGGCGAACATGGTCACGCACGATCTCCATCCCGAGAAAGATGGAAACCTCTCTCAGATCTTTCATCTTGTAGGCCGACGAGAGAACGGCCTTGGGGGCGTTCACTGCTTCTAGGTGAGGCAAGGCGATTAGAAGATCGTCCACGTAGACGAGGATTGCAATGAGTGGCGCTGGGGTCTGCAAGAGGAACAGGGATAGGTCAGGCATCACTCTGAACGTACCCGACGCGTCTCAGCGTACCAGTGATCTCTTGGTTCCAGCAGTGAGGCAACTGCTTCAGACCGTAAAAGGCCTTCCATACCCAATACACGCGACCTGTGCCATCCTCAGATTTGGATGGTTGGACTATATAGATCTCCTCATCAAGGTCCCCATTTAGAAACGCGTTGTTGACATCCATCTGATGGAGCTCCCAGTCGTGTTGTGCCACCTGGCTCAACAGTGTCAGTGCCTTCGTCATCCTACCAACAGGGGCAAATGTCTTGGTGTAATCCACACCAGCGATAAGGGAGAACCCCTTTGTTGTCACGCAAGCTTTGTAGCGCTCCACCGTGCCGTCTTGTTTGAGCTTCTTGTGGAGAACCTACTTGGCCTTGACGGGCTTGCAGTTTTTCGGCAAGTCCACAAACTTGAAGAAGCCGTGCTCACGAATGCGTGAAGCTCAGCCTGGTAGGCAGCCCACCACTACTCAGTGTCGAGGGCTGACAAGGCCGCAGGCAAAGTGGTGGGATCAGGAGACGACGGTGGTGCACTGCGCGTGGCCAGGGCATACAAAGTGGAGGGAGGATCCATCATGACCATGGACTCTGCGGCATCACGAGCGAGGTCGCGCTCGTGGACAAGTAATGCCACGCCAATGGCACAGCAAGGGTCAACCTCCGTGAGGCCATGTGCACTCAGGCTGATGGCCTTTGTGCCAAGGTCACCGCTGACAACGCTGCGCGTGGGGTGAGGTTAGAGCCACCTGCCTGCGTCACTACTAGCAGTAGGTGAGGCAAGGCCAGGGGCGAGGCGCCTGCCCTGGAGACTGCTGTTGACAGTCGGAGCAAGGCTGAGGTGCCCTCCGGGTATCTGCGTGTAGGGGTCAGACGGGACAGGAGCAGGGGTTGCCGCCGATTCAGATGCAGGCATGGGCTGTACGGAAGGCATGCCAAAAGAGGATGGTGTGGCCTCAGTGGTAGGGGACGACTCCGTGCCAAACACGGACACGTCAGCAGCTGGGGACGGGGATGGCTCAGAGCGAGACACGGACGCGGACTTAAGATCGGATGGGGCCTTAGGCACAGACGCGGACTCAGATGCGGACTCAGACGCAGACAAGAATGCAGAGGCAGGGGCGGCAAGGCGAGCTGCAAATGGGACGGGGCTGGAGGCACCGAAAGGCACAGCCCCCGGGGACAACCCCTGGGGTGTCGGCGACAGAATGACCGCATTGGCCAGGGCCACTGGGCCAACCACGGCAGGCACCTCCCCCTCACGACAAACTCCGACACACCCAGGGACATGAGAGCGCGGAGAGCGTGGATGCGAGCAAGGTCACAGAATGTGAGATGCTCAAAGAAGACAGCGTCACGCGACTCCATGATGCGATGCCACTCAGGGTCTCGGAACCGCCAGGCCTTCGATCGCATGGCCACACCGACGGAGATGCAGATACGGCCCCGCAGAGAGAGCTTGATCTCGTGCTGCTCTGTTATAAAATAGATGCAGGCAAGGGAGCCCTAGACACAGGCCAGGCGCATATCGTCATGATGGCCGTACCATAGCTCGCAGGGTGTGCGGTGGCCTGGGAGGGGGCCATGTGGGATGCGGCTCAGGCTCAAGTAGTATGGCGTGACGTGGTCTGAAAGAGGACTATGTGGTAGGCAGTTCCAAGCTCACATCATGTAGGAGAAGCCTTGTAGGGAAAAAAAATCTGGAAGACTGCATTCAAACCTCATGGTGTGGACTGTGTCCTCCGTGGTGTGGTTCTAATGCTCACACATACCATTCTGCTATGGTGTAGCAAGGACGAGGAGCTGTTGAGAAACACCGCGCTCAATGAAGAAGGTATTCATCTCGCCTAAGAACTTGCTACCATGATCCGAATGAAATGTGTGAAGGGTATGACAAGACTGGCATTCAACCATCACAAGCCACAGGCGGACCGCTAGGGTGGCATCACTCTTGTGGCGGAGGTTGTGGACACACCACATGTGGGTGAGGTCAACAGTCAGGGCAAGAACATATGGCCCCCAATCAGAAAGAGACTTGAGAGGGAGGGGATTGAGGAATTCCACTTACACCAATGCTTGCAATGCAGTACCCAGGAAGTGGAGTTGGGGTACGTGCAACGATGCATTTTACCCTGAGCGTGAAAGTGAGAGTCATTCTTGGGTGGCTTCTTGAAGGAAACTGCATCAAGACCATGGGTTGGCTGACTCCAAATGAGCCTGGACTTTGTGTCCAAGCTCACATGGCAAAGACATCAGTGTAGCAAATGCTGGTACTTTGGGGAGAGAATGTATGTGAAAAATACATGTGTAAAAGTGGTGGAAGGAGAGGAGGCAAAGGGAGTGCAACAAGACACATGATACAAGTCAATGAAAAATGAGGCACAAAGAATATCATCACACGCACTGAGATTAGTTTCTATGGCAGAGTCAATAGAGTGCCCAAGAGAGAGACCCATCATAGTGCAAGCACAAACAAAGAGCATTACAGCCTCAAGAGCAGGGACAAAGAGAACATTGGAAATATACAAGGGGCCATGAAGGCAAAAAAATGTACCACACAAATTCCATGGACATGAAACGACTGATGAGATCCTATGGAAATGGACCAAACTGATGCATCGGGACTAAGTACCAAAAAGTCACTACAATGACAAGGTGATCATTGGAAACAGAGTCAATGATCTAGGTGCCATTCACCCCACAACCTGTTTTTAACACAGAGCAACGGACCACATAACACTCTGCCTGTACCGGATGCTCAGCACCGGATTCGAAACAGATAGCACGAATCTGTTACTCGTCAAGCTAACTGGTACTATCAGGTCCATCCACATCAATTTTCGACTCAGCTCCCTCAGAAGCATCATCACGGGAAGCAAACAAAGTAGGATAAGCTATTGTGGACCACCCGGCTGTGACAACACACTTGCACCTCCCTGAGTACGTAGTCCCCCCTGTTGACAAAGTTTGCATGATGGTGCGGTCTTGAGGGTCCATGTCTCCAGCACTTCCTGGAGTGCCGCAAGGTTTGGCTATTGTCCATGCTGCCGAGCGACCCGTCTCGAAGGTACCAAACAATTTCCAGTGAGTGTTCGCAGCCTAGAAGCCATGTGTGATCTGGCTCCAGTCTAGGTACTGCTGGAACACTGTGAATTGGTGAGCACAACCTCAGTTGTAGTAGTGGGAAAAGCATCAAATGCCACTTCTCACCGGCTACTACTCCTACTACCCCTTGCTACATCTTGTTTTCCCTTATTCCACTGTGTGGCAACGGTCATGCCCTGAGCTGAGGCATACTAGAAAGAGAGAGAGAGGAAGAGGAAGTGGAGGAGGAAGAGTGGAGGGTAAGATGTGTCATCAGGGATGCAGCTGTTAACACAACCAAAGGGCTCTCCTGATGTGCCTGAGCAGCCTCCTCGGCGAATGACCGCTGGGGAAAGTATTGCTGAGCCCAACGAAGCGGCTATAGGTATACAGTCAACTTGATGAGGTTAGGAGGTCGATGTACTCCATGTGCGCACCAAGCATGATGGTGTCGACCGTCTATAGTTGGGATCCTCTACCAACGCTAAGGTGGATCTAGATTTGCATAACGGATTGCCAGTATGCTACTGCTGAGTCAGATACTCCTTGGCGTAGGGAGTGGAACTCCCTCAGGAAAGCAACCCTTGTCGCTTAAGTCTCTAGGATGAACGAGGTGAGGGCCAACTCCCATCCGCAATGAGGGTGAGCCCCGTCACCTGTCCCCAGTGTGCCCAAGAAGGGATGGAAGTCCACAACCATCTCGTGGGAAACAACATAAAGCAGGCCACACATAGCTCTCACAGGCGTCTGAGTCTTGCGGGTGTTGGCATTCTGGTACTGGCTCTGGTAGTATGGACAGACCGCCTCTATGTCAGCCCACTCCTAGAAAAGAATGTCCCCACATTCCAATCCAGTGTCACTGTCATAATGGGATAAAGATGTCCCAAAACCCTTCCATCGACGCTCTGTGGGAAGGGCAACCTCAGGCACTATGATAGGTGTTCGCGCCATGCACAATCCACCAAAAGAGAGGCCACTCACTGGTCTTATGGGGATCTGATGTGCGGGTACCATTGGTGCATCTGCAGATGTGCGCCATGAGCCGAGATGTAGCCGATTTAACTGCACACAAATCTCGCGTGTCCGTGCATCTACCCCCTCCTCTGAATCCTACTCTTGAGGTGATGGCTGCTGTCTAGCGCAGCCAGTAGAGGTGGCCTGTGCAACATGAGGTGTATATCTGGCTGCTTCAAGGGAAGTCTGTTGGACTCCCAGCAACCACCACAAGAAGGTATAGATCTCCATAAGATCATTGGACTGCATATGTTACTGGCGCTGGACCACAATTTGCACCTAATGCAGCTGGTAAATTGTCCGAGTGCGTGGGATCAATGAACATGACAGGGAGCTGAAAACGGAGGGGTCACCCGGCCCATTTTCCTTGCCGCCGCCCAGCGCCACGCACACTGCTCAGCATGAGTCTGAACATCAAATTGGTTCAAACAGGAAACCAGCCGGAGGAGATGAAGCACTTGACAAAAGTGATGTTTCAGCTGAAAATCTACCTGTGTTGGTGATGATGTCATTAGCCACAATGATGATGTCGGCATGAAGGATGTCCAAACAGAGCAGAATTTGGAGCGATGATGCAATAGAGGATGCTAAAGGTAATGGCAAAAAAATGGAAAGAAAAAGGCAAGCCGTCATGTTCTTCTTCTCAACTCAAAATCTGGAAAACAAATCAAGATTTGAGAACATGTTTCGTTTCTTGTATCCTACAGGGCACAAATCGAGGAAGTGGTGGTTGCATTGGACAGGTTATCACCAGGGATTTCTACGAAGCCCTTACACAACAAAAATGGTGCTCATGCGTCCCGGGGGGGTGGTAGATGTGACCTAAATGGAGCCATCAGGAAGCTTCATGGGCCTCTTAGCAACATCATGTGCCCCAACTGATACTGCAAAGGGTTAGGCAAACCATTGTTGCACCTGTGGTGGTGGAGTGATGTGGCTGCAGCTATCGTCGTAAGGGCGTCTCTGCTTTTGCAATTTGCTGCAGTGGGTCACTATGGCTTGGTTAGTCCTCCCAGGACCGTGGCTGTAACCGTGACTCTCACTGCCACTGCCACTGCTGCATCTCTGCTGCACAGACTAGTGAGGGATGCCTCGCTGCTTTGATGCCATGAGGAAATGCTAGGAAGATTCCTTGCCTACTTCCTACTCACCTGGTAACATTGTCTAGTCAGACGTTGCACTAGCGTGCAAGCAGTTGTAAGAGACATCAAGGGTTGGGCTAGGGAGACACACAAAATCTCATAAGCTTCAATAGCTTAGTATGCATGGAGGGTTGAAAAACATCGAGCATAGAGCACAAATACATGCCGCAGTGCACGGTGGGTGTCCCGACCGGTAGTGTTAGTTTGTCCTGAAACTTGCCCATAGCCAGTGTTATAGTCGTATTTTTGTGCGTAGTCATCCAAATACAAAACCATCTGATCCTACGGATGTCGAGTCTGAGGAGGAGGAGGAGGAGGAGGAGGAGGAGGAGGAGGAGGAGGTGTCATGAACTGTCAAATACATGTATGTTTACTTATAAGATAATCAAAATATGCGTCAACAAATCGTGGCCATGTTACTCCCAATCGCTACCGACATTTGACTATTCCATGTCTACATGCTGCACATGGTTTGCGGATAGGGAGAAATAGCTTAGATACCTGTAAAACGCAAAGTGTGACTCTTATCCGCCTGTTGTTTGGAAGAAAAGCAACGATCCGCCCGTGGTTTGGAAGAAAAGCAACCATCTGCCCACCATGCGTTACAAAAGCCACCATCTGCCTAGCCTCCGCGACAAAATAAACCAGCCGCCCACCCCTTTCTTCATGCTAGATCACAGCGTGTATGTTGGACCTGACATGGAAAAAAGTGCAATAGTGCATCCATCTCAGACATAGTGAATGAAAAAAATCATGTCATGGATCAACGCTACATGGTATGTGGTGGGAGCATGACATTGTTTTTAGCGTTTCTGAGTTCCTAAGGTGTTTTTCATGTAACGTTGGTACATGCGTTTTTTTATGTACTGCATTGTCATATGCGTTATCTTTTGTGCGACGTTGTCATCTGCATTTTTTTGGTGCCGCATTGTTATATGAGTTGTTTTACGCGCGACATTGGTACATCAGCTATATAGTTCCAAAAACTGGGTGTATGTGACTTGAACCCTTAGCGTTTCTTAGTTCCTCGCGTGTTTTCTGTGGAACGTTGGCATACACGTTCTTTTATGTACGGTATTGTCATATGCGTTACATTCTGTGCAACATTGTCATATGTGTTAATCTTTTGTGCGGCATTGTCATATACGTTATTTTTTGTGCAACAATTGTAGATCAGCTATTTTGTTAAAAAAACTGGGTACACGGGGGTGTGACCATATATCCATAGAATCCCCAATAGATCTGATATGTCCAGTGACCGCTCTTGAACAAGGCCATATCCACCACTTTAAGCTTGATGTACCCACAGGTAGTAAAAAAACAACAAGGTATCCAGAAAAAAAAAGTGCGCAAACACCATGTCAACGTTGCATAAAATGCAGCATCAGAGAGCTGTTGTCATCATTGTACTAGAACAATCAAAAACCCTTGTTTTAAGGTTTTTGTTATTGTTCAAGGGAGGGGTTCGTGTGGGGTTTGCAATGGGGGTCCGAGACACCCCATGCGTTGAAAGGGAACTTGCTGGGCCCTGCTACCGCGGCGCCCAGCAGGTGCCCGTGCAAAAAACAAAACCCTCAACCCCGAGTATAATTTGGGGTTAGGTTTGAAGGTGGTTTGCATGTTCAAGAGGTAGGGTTTGCGTGCCCTTAAAACAAAGGGAAAAAAGTGGTCTTTGCTCAATCGCGATCTTGCAAGTGAGCGAGATCCGAGATCGAGCGAGAGTTGCTTGATCGAGACTCTCGCGATCTCGCAAGGGAGCGAGATCGAGGAGGATCATGCAACCCTCCTCGATCGAGCTCCTCTCGCTAGATGGAGGAGGGTCGCATGGCCCTCGTCTCCATGCTCGATCAGCGACGCATGTCGTTGATCGAGCATGGCAAGCGAGCTAGATACCACGTTTCTATTTTTAAAGTGTTAGATATGGCAAACATAAAATTTTGCTCGTGGATATGGCAAGGTCAACCCTTCGGGCACGTGGATATACTGGTTATTTTGCTCGTGGGTATATGTGACTTCCGTCCTCCCGAAAAATAGCTCGTTCTTGCCGAGAGAGCTCTTGGTCAACGAGCCCATCGTTCAACGGGCTCGTCAACCCTTGTAGATCCACTCGCCTTCCAGGTTAACTGCAATGTTCTCCATGGCGCACCGAGTATGCCTGCAAACCATGGCATTGGTCACAATGAACATATGTCGTCCCAGCAGCCGTCAATAGCCCTTTCTCACACAAGCTACAGCTTCCTCTTCACTGCAGTTGTAGGTGTCTTGCCCGTCTACATCCCGGTAGTCAACGTCCCGGGAGTCAACGTCGTCTAGAGCCCAAGACACCTCTTCCTTTCCTCGTGAAACATAAGCTCCTTCTTTACATCCAACAGCAGAGCTTGTAATAACTATTAAACTGTAGCTATGGGCATCTTGCCCGCACGGCCGTTGCGACGGTAGCAACACGGAGCTTCGACACCACCCGGTGGTAATCCTGAATGTTTTGTGATGAATGCCCCTGCCTTACGGAGTCATGTTGGCTCTATGGTGCCATTGATACATCTCTCACTATCCCATCTCCCAACAACTGTATCCATAAGTGTCGTCCCTTGTTTGAGACTCCCGGCACCCTCTCCGTGGCGACATTTGCTCCTCCCCTAGCTGTGATCTCTCGAGCTGCTGCCTAACTGACTCTACCCGTGCCTGATACGGCTGGCGGTGGCTCCTCTGCCATGTCTCCCCTTCTACAATTGCACCACCTCGTGATCTGAACGTTGAAAAAACAACATTTCCACCTCTTGAAGGGCCCCAAAACACTAAGCTAGACTCACCCCGGACTACTACAAGAGAGCGGCACGTGCGGCAAGATGTCGACGGGAAGATCTTGACAACCCTCGTTGGGCTCGCATTCTCTCTTCCACCTATTGGCACAATGACATGTCATGCTAGGAGGAGGAGGAGGAGGAGGAGGAGGAGGAGGAGAATGCGATTGATTGGCAGGTCTACACTACTGATAATCGTCCCTCTACACCATCACCAACACCAGGTATGTAACCCACCGGGTCACACCCTATCAGACACTACTGTTAGTGCCAGTGCTGCTTCTCTAGCACAGAGGAATCTATGATTCATGATGCTCCAGGCCTCGTGCCGGATCTTCCAGCCCACGCCAGATTTTTCCAACTTGCTGATGCTATCCTCGATGCAGCTGCCAGTGCAGCCGCCACATTTGCAGCCACTGTACAAGGCAGTAGGGCTCCTAGTACCACAGTAGCGAGTAGGGCCACGACAGCATACACGAAGGCTGCATTGCCGCTGTCCCTTTTTGCAGCAGCCGTTGCAAACGTTGCAACAGCGGTAGCAGTAGCCTCCTCAACTGTGGCCATTGCTGCCAATAACATACCATATGTGGCTTTTGGTGTAGTCAGCTTCATCCGCATCTCTAATGCAGCTATAGTCCTCACCTGAACAGGAGCAGCATGCCCTCTCACCCAGCACGTGACTACCGGCATCCTCATTGCATTTGTATCTGTAGCTATGGGCAGGCCTTCTTTGCCTCCTGGTTTCTATCTCTGCATGGGTCTCGATGTTGGCATCATAAGCTATAGTAGTGCTTCCTTCACTTTTGTCACTGCTTCCACGCCGCTAGTTTGATGAGCCTCTCGATCTCGTTATCTTTCCCCTTCATGCCTCTTTCTCCTCACCCTCTTGTGCATTGCTCTTATGCATCCCTTACACTACCTCTTGCATAAGCTCATCATGCTTGGCCCTGAAGAGAATACTGAGGCTCTCCAAGTAGCACATAGCGAGGCACTGGCAGCACGTCGGCAGGTGGAGGAAGAACTCCAGAACGGCCTTGAAGCCCACAAGGAGTTGGCCGCAACATGGTTATCCCTGCTCTTATTGCCATGATGCCTCCTGCCCTCTACAGGGTCTTATGGCCCTGTTGGCCCCGCAACTAAAAACTCCACTCCACCTTTCTTTGCTATCGTCATTTCTCACTCTCTTCTTCACCATTGCCAAACAAAGTTGGAGCACTATCCTTCCCAGTTCACTGCCAAGATTTCATTCTTGTCTTGGGAAACCCGGGTTAGCTCGTGGGTGCAGGGGGAGATGCTCTGGGAGTACCACTCTCCTCCTGATCCTACGGCCGGCCCTCCTTTCACCCCACAGCTAAGGCAGCTCGTGCAGTCCGTGCCCTCACCAACACGGGAGTAGAGGAGCTTTTGAACGACATTGGTACGAATAATGCCAAACATGCTCGTCACAATCCTACCAATCCGATGGGGGATTATACTCTCATTTGTTGGGGCAAGGGAGTTGCTGGGCATGCCATCCAGAGTGCTCTAACTGTGTAGTTCAACACCTTGGACATGTGGTCAGATGAATCTACAGATGAGTACTGGACACACAACATGCGTCTCTTGCTCTACTTGGGCAAGGTTGCCCCTTGTCCCCTCTTTTCCAGTCTCTCCATTGTTGCTGTTAATCCTGAGCTCTCTGACTTGTGCCTGCACTCGCCACAATCTGAAACCAAGCGTCTTGTTGTTGAACTAGTGCCTGCAAACTCACCCCCAGGCATTGGTCCACTCAATGAGATCACCGTAGCACACAGATTGGTGGAGAAATCTATTGAAAAAGCAGCTACATTGTGGTGCTCTTGCAGCCATCACCACATCATCCGCTTCCTTTGCTAGAGCCCCCTCTTCCTCATCCAACACCTCTTCTCTTTCCAGTACAGCTGCCCATGCTGCCCAAGGAACTGGCTGAGGAGGGGGTGGTGGTCAAGGCCGCGGCACAGGCAAAGGTCGCGGCGGTGGTGGGAAGCCAGTTGCCGCGTCCTTTGTCCCGGGCACAATCTCTTGTTGGAGTTACGGTGCTTCCAGCCACTCTACTCCCAAATGCACTGTACCTCGTGATGATATCTGGCGTGCCCGATCTACTGCTACAGCTGTTGCCATCACAATAGCACCATTTACTTCTTCCTCCTCCTCCGCCCCTGGCTTCAGCACCACAATGGCTCCTCTTCAACAACCAGCCCCCCCAGGTCTCCTCCTTGGGATGGGTGCCTCCTCCGTCCGGCATCACCTACTATGGAACCCCATCTGTCCACTACACAAATCCTGTCTGGTTACGTGACGATGGCCACTTCTCAAGCCCTTGCTCTAACCGTTGCAAGGACAAACATGCACTAGAGCGTTGTCTCACTGAGCTGCTCCACCTTCGCTCTCAAGGAGGAAGTTTGAAATTTCCCTGTCTCGTCCGTTTGTATGTGCGCTTGATGAAGCCCTTTGTGGTGCATTGTCTTGGTGAATTGAAGATACCGTGCCTGGTGACCGTTCATGGACTGAGGATTGACAATCTCGTATGCTCCCTCATCGTCTTGGTGCACATTCCTCGTATTTCCCACGGTCTGGTATCGTCAATGTTTGCCTTGTGCAACCATCCACTCGTGTCTTTCATGATACCGGTATTACCCATCACATGACCTCCTGCCGTTCCTCCTCAGTCTCCCTTGGTCCTACTTGGTCTATTCATTTATTCTGCAACGGCTCTGGTCAGCTCCTCCTTGTTCAAGGAGTCGGTGTTTTTTTCTTTGTTCAGCCTGGTGGGCACCTTTTTTCTCTTTGAAGTTCTCTTTGTGCGAGATATACAGGCCAGCCATCTGTCCACCACCACCTTTGATGACCAGGGCATGGAATTCTTGTCCAGCCGCGATATTGGAACCATCTGTGTTTGCTCATCTAGCCCAGTGGTTCTTCATGTCTTGTGTTGTAAATTCTTGTTCTGCGTGCCTCCTCTCCTTCCCTTGTCTTGTGCTGCCTCCACTCTTGTCCACGTTGCTCCCACTCTGTCCCTTGAGCACGCTGACCTCCTCCATTGTTACCTTTGCCACACTTACAATGCAGCTGTCACTCGTCTCATCTGCAGACAACATGTGATAGGGCTTGAATCTGCCACATTTGTCCCTTCATGCTTGTCTATGTGCCTTGACAATACCCGTGGCAAGATGCACCGCTCCTCCTTTCACACAGCTGAGTATATCACTACTCACCCCCTTCATCTAGTGCATTTTTGTGTCATAGTTCCTCTTTCCCATGACTTCCTTGGTGGCCTTGGACACTACATTCTATACATGACTAACATCTTCTCTTAGTACCACTTCGTCTTTACCCTCTGGAACATAAGTGATGTCACTGATGTTCTTGAGTCATGGCTGCCTCAGGCCAAACATACTTGCTTGCATCAGTTGTGAGTCTTTTGCTATGACTAAGATGGTGAATTCTTTGGTCCTACGTCTGGGTTCCTCAAGTATTGTAGCATGCGCATGGAATCATCAGCGCCACACACATTGTAACAAAATGGTGTATCAGAATGTTGGAACCGCACTCTCGCTGACAAGGTCCACTCCCTTCTCTGAGCCTTTGGTCAGTCTCCACTCTTCCCATTTGAGGCCATGTCATACATGACATGGGTGTGGAACAGTGTCCTCCATGGTCCTCTCCCTTGTCACATCACCCCTTTGGAATGTTGGACCGGTCGTCGAGCTCACCTCTGTCTCGCTCGCATGTGGGGCTCCATCACCCCTATTTGGCTCCTTGAACATCATCGTGATGAAAAAACTTCTCCCCATGGTTGCCTATGTGTCTTCCTTGGCATCTCTCCTTTTTCCAAAGCCTGAAGCTTCTGGGACCCTACTCATTATCGTGTCATTGAGTGACATGATGCCCTTTTATTTGAACATGTGTTTGAACATGACTTGCATCCACTTGCCCTCTCCTCCTCCCCTCTCCCGCTCTCTCGGCTTGGGGGAGGTGCTGGCCCCTCCATCTTTGGTGGACCTTTGTTGTCCACTCGACGCAGGATGCGCCGTCGGACAGTGCTCCCCCTCCACAAGTCATGTCCTCATTTTTCCCCGAGCCTGTTTCTC
>SZWC01002554.1:158430-178073 GCA_023375785.1 Penium margaritaceum | reverse complement strand
CCAAAGCCTGAAGCTTCTGGGACCCTACTCATTATCGTGTCATTGAGTGACATGATGCCCTTTTATTTGAACATGTGTTTGAACATGACTTGCATCCACTTGCCCTCTCCTCCTCCCCTCTCCCGCTCTCTCGGCTTGGGGGAGGTGCTGGCCCCTCCATCTTTGGTGGACCTTTGTTGTCCACTCGACGCAGGATGCGCCGTCGGACAGTGCTCCCCCTCCACAAGTCATGTCCTCATTTTTCCCCGAGCCTGTTTCTCTTGTTAAACCTCCTCCACATGTTCCCCCTCAGGTGGCTCCCCTGCTGCATCATTCAGAGACGACTCACCTGCAAAGATAGCCACAAGTAACTCTCCTCTGGTGTCTCCTAAGCGCTGTACTCTCTCTCCCATCCCTGTTGTGATTCCTGCAACCTCCTCCTATGCCATTGTTCCCCCTGTTGTGGCTCCATACGTCCGTGGTGGTAGGCTTCAAGCTCTCTCATCCCGGACTCGTCCATCTGTCTCTTGGTCTCCCAGCACAGGTGTCCCTACAGTGGATCTAGGGGCAGTTGACCCCTCCCTTCCCGGGGAAGTGGACTTTCCCCCCTGTTAATGTGCCTCGTGTCACTGTCTCTGGTGAGCCTGGCTTTCGTGCTCTAGGGCTCACCACCACTGCCTCTCCCATTGCTGCCTCTAATGTTCACCCCAGCTCCTCCTTCGGTTACTCCCTCATTGATCAGGAGTTCCGTATGGCTGTGGATGCATCTGTCTCTGGGTATGTTGCATCATGCTTTGCGACTGTTGGTCTCTTCCCACCCCCATCTATTCCAATTATTGTTCAAGACGCACGCAATGCCACTGACTCCACTCTTTGGAAGACGGCTATGCAAGAAGAGCTCGATGCTCTTGTTGACTATGGTACTTGCGCAGTAATAGATCTTCCACCAGGACGGAAGGTGGGGGCAGCCAATTGGGTTCACCATTGAAAGCTGAAACCAGAAAGCACCGTCGAATGATGTAACATCAGGCTCACTGCTAAGGGTTTCTCTCAAATCCCCGGCATTGACTTTGATTAAACGTTTGCTCCAGTCAGTCAATACACCACCACCGGAGCCCTCCTCAGTCTGGTGGCATAAAATGATTGGGAATTGGAGAAAATGGATGTAAAAAAGACCTTCTTACATGGCAGACTTGACAAGGAAGTCGACATGGCTCAACCTCCTGTGTTCACCAATGGAACCAACCAAGTGGGCCTTCACAAATTCCACTATGGGCTAAAGAAATCTTCCCGCTGTTGGAACCAAGAAACTGCCTCCACACTGGAGGAGGGTGGTTTTTGTAGGAGCATGGTTTTCTGAGTGCTTCCACTATTCCCTTTGTAGCCATTCTTGTCTATGTTGATGGTGTGCTGATTGCATCCTCCAGCTCTACTGCTATGCAGCCCGTAAACATTCTCTTGTAGTCCGCATACAAACTAAAGGATGCCGGACCCGCCCATGTCTTCTTGGGAATGAAGCTGGAACACAACCACTTGAAACACATCCTGTCTGTCCACGAGGCTATGTATGTCTGCATCCCGGGGGAGCACTTTGCATCCCTGCTCTCTATAGTTCCCACTGCTTCTACTCCCATGACTCCAAGAGGCCAGAAATCACTGAAATCACTGGATGTGTCTAAGCTTGGGGAGATGGTGGATGTAACTGACTACCTGAGATTTAATGCTTCTTTGATGTATCTTGCCACCACCACTCGTGCTGATGTTGCCTTCTCTTTGAAATTCCTCTCATAGTTCTCCCGGTGTCCCAAGGAGCGTCATCTTTAGGCTGCTCTCCATGTAGTGCATTGCATGCTCTCTACAGCGCGTACAGGGTTGTAATTCAGGACATATCCCTTAGTCATTGTGGATGGATTCATAGACAATGACTGGGCAGATAACACTGATGTACGGACTAGGAATGGCTATGTATTTCCGCTTGGGAGAACTGCTCTATCCTGAAAGAGCGGCAAGCAAGGTTATGTTGCTAGAAGCGCAGCAGAGTATGCAATGCTCGGTGCAGGTATGTGAAAGGCTGCCTGGCTCTTTTGCTTGATGCATCAACCGCGCATTTCCATTTGCTGCATCAATCTGCAATGTGACAGGAAGATCACAAAGGAGACTGTTGAGAATTACAGCGTACCATTCGCGTACTAAGCAAATCAATTTGGGGCATCATTTTTTTTGTGAGTGCATTGTAGCTGGTATTGTTTGGGTCGCTTGGGTGGACACACAATCACAAAGGGCTGACTTCCTCTCCAAGGCACTCAACAGAAACGTCTTCAAATGTGTTTACACACTGTTGGTATTTCATATCCCCATGATCCTGGGTGATGTGTGCTTGTTTTTGACGTTTTTGTTCAACCACCATGCTTATGCATTGTTGTGTGTGTTGTTGCACAGATGCGAGTGAGTTCCATGAATGCGGGCATGGGGGAGTGTGTGCCCTGTAGGGTTCTCCCCACACTCCCATGTACTCCACAAACACAACTAGCTCATCCAAGACCATTAACATGGACACAACAGGCCACACACTTCAGTCCAAGTGCGTGAGGCGGAAAAAAATAGTCTTGTCCAAACTAGCACAACATCGTTTTCATTTGATGGTTTCCGACAAAAACATGAGTCACTCGGGTGGCTGGATACAGCGCGCAGCTGGTGCCAAGTGGATCAAGCGGAGATCCCTTGCCTGTGGGCAGTTGGACGAGATGGCTTGAGGGTTGTGTTGGTGTGGGTATCACCAACATATGTTGACCTCTGGGTTTCTGCACACACATCACCCCTTGCAGGTGACTGACAAGTTGTTCAACAGTCAATGGCGACAATTCGCCGCTGTTGGTGCACCGGTGATTGAAGAGACAGTGTGGCAGTCACAAGGATGGGCTGCCGACAGGTTGGACCCAGGCTGCCNCGTAGAGATGTAGAAAACCATTATGCAGGGTTTAATTCATCAGGCCTGGATGCATTTCTTTGTATACTCAGGTTGATACCTTAACAATCTCGTGTTTTTGGAGGGGGGGGGGGGCATCAGGATAGGTGGCCTGGGTTGGACCCCCTAGGTAGATTGCTGCCAGATTTTGACTGAAAAAGAAACAGGAAAATGGTGGGAGAGAGCTTAGGTCGAGCCACGCCGTGGGAAAAATCCCACGGTCGTAGGTGAGCTCGCGTCTCACCCGACCGTGGGGGATTTTCACGCTCGCTCGCCTCCACTCTTGTCACAATCCTGTGCCGCCATTTCTCGTTCTAAGTAAAGTACATCCATGGATACCTCTTGAGCTTGCCATTCACTCTTCCCCTCCTTGACTCGCTCCCTCGCTCTCTTAGCATATACTACTGGTATCAGAGCAGTGAAGGAACATCTCCCACGTGTGAGTGATAGATGCTTCACGGCACCACCCCGGCATCCTCCGCCGCTTCCACAACATTGCCGCCACTTCTACAATTGTCTTGTTGCAACAGTAAACGGACCGCAGATGTCTTGCTGCAGCCTGCTTACGTGAATCCCTAAGCCATAGGTACTGCAGTGTGTGCGGCACACACTTCTGCAGTCACCTATCATGACAGCCACCCTCCACGTTTGTTGCCTCCGCCATTCTCAGTGAAGGTGCAGAGGAGGTGGCTGCCATGGCAGCTTCTGACATCTTGTGATACGAGTGCACGCGCTGTGCGGCAGGCACAATCCTGCATGTTGAGTGGCAGCTCCGCAGCCGCCAGTATTAATCCGTGTGCCATATCCTTCTCCTCTGTGTGTCCTTGGGTGCGCAGGGCATGGTGATCCCGAGACGGGTGGCGACACGCACTGAGACCACATGCTCTTGAGTGGTCACCTCATGACATCGTTCTCAAGTCGTGTGACTTCCCTCGGCCTGATCCCATGTCCTCCACTCTCATCGGCCGCGAAGACCTGTTTCAGCATGTTAACCTCCTTATAATATTGTGCTGTAGGCCCAGCTGAAATTCTCTTGATGCATGGTGCCTTCTATGCTACTCGGTGAACATGAGACTGACCAGGTTCACATCAGGTCAGTTTGTTGGTGGAATCCTAGGATTGGGAAAATACTTGGAGGATGGTTTTTTAGCGAACCAAGTGGATGGGTTCGCCCTCGCTCTGCGAAGCGAACCAGCGCGGCCGGCAAGCTTCGCTCGCCGACCGCGCCGAGCGAAGCACGTCTAGCGTGCTTCGCTCGGCGAAACGCCTGTGCTGCGTCCATACCGGCACTAGTAGCAAATGCAACATCCACAGCAGCGACAGAAAAAGTGCATCATCAACAGCCACACTAGCAATCGCAACATCAGCAAAAGCGGTAGCAGCATCAACGAAAATAACGGCACCAACAGAAGCATTGCGGCAGCAGCAACTGTAGGAGCGTTAACATTAGTAGTAGCATTTGTGGTAGCAATAGCATCGGCAGCAGCAGCGGCGGCAACAACAACATTGTGGCAACAATAACTACAGGAACATTAATAGGAGCAGTAGCAGCATTGGCAGCAGCAGCAGTAGCAACAGCATTGACAAAAGCAGCGGCGGCGGTAGTAGCATTGTCGTGGTAATTGGAGCAGCAACATTAACGATGGTAGCAGCAGCTGGAGAAGTTGCACTGCCCATAGCAGCATTGCCGCAGCAGCAGATGCAACGTTCACGCTACACCGGAAGCAATAACGCTTACAACTACCCATCGCACTAGCAGGCGCAGCATTGCACTAGCGGCAGCACCTACGGCAACAACATCAATAGAAGCCGTAGCGGCTATAGCAGCAACTGTAGCAACAACGCCACAGCAATCACACAAATACTCTCAGCCATGTTGGCAGCAGCATCAGCTGCTGCAGCAACATCAATCTGGTGTAGTCGGAGTAAATCTGGGCGGACCTGATCGGCTCCGACACACACAAGTTGCTGAGTCACGCGCGGCGGCGGTACACAAGTGACAGCGGGCTTGCAGCACCGCACGACTCTGAACCGCCGAGGACAGTCCATCGCCCTGAAGTGGTCAGAACCTCCTCGTCCCCGAGCCAACACGGTAGTTGCCTCTCGTCCCCTGGGACAACTACCGACCATGATGAGGAGGAGCCCCCTCACATCACACAGCATGCGTTGGTATTCACCAGGGCCACAGCAGGCATCACCAACTCAGCAGCCTCAGCATTTTCCACTTTTGCTGCTGCAGCGCGAGCCGCATGAGCACCCGCTGCTACCTTTACCGGTCACACCACAGAGGTCTACACAGATGTAGCATTGGCACTTCGGCCAGTGGCAGTAGCCATAGCTGACCTTGCAAAACAGCTAGCAGCAGCCACTGCCGAGGTGGCACATGCAGCTATGTCGGCTGTCTCCGCTCTCTCATGTGCTACATCGGCTATCTGCATCTCTACTGCAACAGCCGTTGCCTCCACAGCTGCGGAGCCATCCGTCGTCCACTCCCAAGTTGTTGCCGCCATCTCCGTCATAGCAGCCGCGTTGGCCCTGAGCATAACTGCACTGTATGGTAGTCTCTGCCTTGCCATCCCCTTGATTTCCTCCTTATCTTTCCTTGTTGTCGCTACAACTGCGACCGTCCCACCACTACTTACTCCGTCTCGCCGACATGCATATCCAGTTTCCTGTCCTCCTGTCTTGCATCCTTTGCTTTGCACTGTGCCTCGGGAGCATCTTTTGGGTCAGGCTATTGTGCACCACAGCGAAGATTGTCAACACACCTTTGAATTTCCCGCACCCACTGGGGTGGGGGAAACTTTGCCGTTTTTTTGGGCAGAGTGGTTGTCGCCATGCCTGACGACTATGATTTGCTTATTGCAGAGTTGTAGTGGGAGTTGCGTGCAGCCCGCGAGGCTCCGTGTGTCACTGCAGAGTGCCTTCAGGCACAAGCTGACGACGGCGCTAAGCTGGCTATTGAAGTCGCTACAATGGTCCTTTCATGCCTATATGTAATATCTCTCACTGCTGCCCCTGTAACAACTACCACCTCTAAATCCACTTCCTCTACCCCTCTTGCATCCGCCTCGTCTGGCTCCACTGCCTCTACAGCTCTCCAGCACACTGCACCTGCAACCTGCCATCACAACTCCTACTCCCAGTCACCCGTACTCGCCTCCGGTCTTATCTTTTCCACATGGGTCATGCGCTTTAGCGCCTGGGCGCAGGGGGAGCACCTCTGGGAATATTACCTCCCTTCTTATCCTGCTGCTAACCCTCCTTTCATGCCTGTCCCCTCTGAGTCTGCACCTGCCGTGTGAGCTCTCATTGCAACTATGCCTGAACACCTGACTGATGATGTCGGCAACTTCAATGCCGATCTTGCTACACGCACTACTGCCAACCCTATTGGTGCCTATGCATTTTTGCCTCGTCGTTCCTCCGTCACTGGTTAGGCTGCCCAAAGCGCACACTATCCAATTCAACACCCTGCTCATGCGCGCTGATGTAGCCACCGACGTCTATTGGGCTTGGGGCATCAATCTCCTTTGTGAGCTTGGGGATGTGGTCCCGTGTTAGTTCTCCACCGTCCTCACCATAGTGAACGGCCTGATCCCCGAGCTCTCAGACCTCCTGCCTGAGGTCAAGGCTGACAAATTGGTGTGTCTTGCTGCCCAGCCTGTTCCTCTGAAATCCCCGCCTCAGATTGGCGCCCTATGGGACTTAGTCTCTGCACGCCTTGATGCCTGGAGGACCAGCCTGCAGAACTGGCGCCTGCGCCGCTCTGCTGTCACCGGCATTGCTGCTCTTACTACATGTGCTACTCCATCCATTGTCACCTCCTCCTTGTTGGCTTTGAGTACAGAAGGAGCAACACATGCCGCACAGGGACGTGACCACCGGAAGGGCAAGGGCGGTAAAGAGAAGGACAAGAAGAAGGAGGAGGCCTTGCGTGTACTGATTGGCTCCATGGTCTGCTGGAATTGTGGCTCGGGCGAGCATAGTGCCCATAAGTGTCCTGCGCCTCCTGACGACGCCCACTTGGCGGTAGTGATGGGAGCCCACTAGGCCCGCACTGCTGGTTCCTCTTCATCCGCCTCATCCTCCAGCTCGTGCCCCAGCCCCCCACTCCTCAGCAGCGAGTGCTCACTCCACGATTGGGACCTCCTTTGCTCCTCCCTTCCCATATCCATGAGGGTGGCCCTGCCATATAGACTTCCACCCTCCATTGGGCCACCTTCCTCTGCCTACACACCGCCCCCATGGCTCTCGCCTGCCTACCTATCGCAGCCGCCATCGGCTGCTCCATCTGTCTCCTCCTATCCGGTCTCGCCAGCATCCAATGAGGGCGAATGTCAGCTAGAGCAGTCCCTCACGCACCTGTTGTACCTTCGTGTTCAGGGAGGTGAGAGTGTGATTGCATGCCCCACAGGTCATGTGTGTCAGCGTAATGATGTCTTGCATGGGGACCCGTCCGGTGGAGTTGAGGGGAGTCCTTCTCAGTGCGTCCCATGGATTAAGGTGTGGCAACCCGTGACCCTTCCTTGTTGCCTTGCCGCCTGTGGCCAGCTGTCCTCGTCTGATCAGGCAGTCGGCAATGTTGCCGCTTGTGAATTTGTGCCCTCTGTTCGAGTGTCAGGGGGGTTTTGGATCCTTGATTCCGGGGCCATCCACCACATGACCCCCATTTGCGCCACGTTTGCTGCTCTCAGTCTAGTTGCCTCCGCTCGCTTTTTTTTGCACTGGCTCTGGTCAAATGCTTCCAATTCAGGGTGTTGGGGTTGTCCATTTTGTTGGTCCCAGTGGTGATGTGTTCCTGCTGGACGTGTTGCATGTTCCTTCCCTCCAAGTGAGCTTGTTTTTTGTCACTACTCTTGACAAGCAGTTTAGGGACTTCACTACCAGTCGTGGTTTTGGTTTGGTCTCATTGCATCCAGCTGGTCGCGCTGTTCTCCATGGTGTGCGTTGTGAGGGTTTGTATTGCGTCCCTCTGTTCTCTCCCGTCTCTTCTCCTACCAGCACTACCCTTGTCCATGTCTCTTCCTCTCTCTCACCTGAGCATGTTCGCTTGTGGCATCGTCGTCTTGGGCATGTGCCTGTCACAAGCATGCTCCGTCTCCAGCCACCTCTTGGTTTTTCCCATGACTCCTTCCCGTCCCCTTGCATGTCTGACTGTCTTGACTATGCTCAAGGCAAGATGCACAGCTCCCCTTTCTCCTCCTCCAACAATCAGTCCATGCATCCCCTTGATCTCGTGCATGCGGATGTTATGGGGCCCCTACTTTATGACTTCCTTGGCAGGTAGGGTCGTCATGTCTTGTGCCTTACCGATAGCTTATCTCGTTTTTGCTGGACTTTTGCTCTTCTTCAGTAGAGCAATGTCAGTCCTGTCCTCGACTCCTGGCTTGTGCATGCTAAACGGGCATGTCAGCGATCTCTATGTGTCTTTTGTAGTGACTGCGGCTGTGCCTTCATGGGCCCCAACGCTCACCTTCTTGCGTCCGCAGGATCCACGTCGAACTCACTGCCCCTTATACTATTCAGCAAAACGGGGTTTCCGAGCGGTGGAACGATACGCTTGCTGATGGCATACCATCCCTGCTCTCTGAGTCCGTGCTCTCTCTTGTTTCACCTTTGAGGCCATGAGCTACATGACTTGGGTCTGGAATCGTGTGCCCCACGGTTCCCTTCGTCGATCGGTCACTCTGTTTGAACGCTTGCATGGATGTCATGCTGACCTGCGCCTTGCCTGGGTGTGGGGTGATAGAAACTGGGGCAGCCCTCTGGGAGGTGATCAGGCTCACCAAGAGCCGCCTAGGCAGGACCAACTATTTGTTAGAGGGAGTTGCAGGTTGCACAGACAGAAATTACAGAAGCGAATGTAGGTTTGCAGAGAATGCAAATGGCTAAATCAACTCTTGAGAGAGAAATAAAATTGTCACAGATTTCTAACAAGCCCTTATATGCCTCATTTGGCCTAGGGAGCACTGAGATACACTTTGTCAAAATCCACCCCCCAGCACATTCTCCTAGCCTAGCGGGATGAGCGGCAGTCACCTTGTCACACATAAGAATGATGTCTCACACCACATAGACGACCAACAATCGTGATCTGCACCTTCCTTGAAGTCTCTTGGAGGTCCTCCAGCCGGATTTTCTCCTTGAAGGCCGCTTTCAGCCTTCCTGGCCAATAATCCTGCTGCCTTTTGAGCTCAAAGTGCTCAGGTTGTCACGTGAACCCGACCCATGATCTCCAAACTTCGGAAATCCATATCTCACTCAAACGGACTCCGAATTGAGTTCCGTAAAGTGCGTTCAAACCTGTAAAACATCCTCTATGCATCTGTCATGCCAGATTATTTTTATCGAGCAACCTATCTTTGCCACTTTCTGGCACCCTCATATCCATCATCCTCCCAGTTTGCGAGAATAAAAATCACACAAGTCCGCATTGTCCCCTGAGCTGCTGAAAGTGATGTGCTGCCAGCAGCTTGGTTAGGAAGTTTGCCAACACCATGCTTGAAGGGCAGAACTTGATCTGCACCACCTGATTTCCCCCAAGCTCGCGGATGAAGTGATAGTGCAGGTCGATGTGCTTGGTGCGCGCGTGAAACTTTGCGATCTTGATCAGAGCAATGGCACTCATGCTGACACAGTAGATGGTGGTCGCTGTGGTCTGCTGCTGCCCAAGGCTTGCCAGCAGCTCATGCAGCCACACGGCTTCCTTTGCTGCTTTACTCAAGGCGATGTAATCTGCTTTGGTGGAGGAGAGGGCGACACACTCTTGCTTCTTGCTCCTCCAAGCACAAACACGAACCCACTGGTTGACCTCCTTGTATCCATGTCACCCCTGCAATCTGCATCGGTGTAGTTGATGAGGATGGGGTTGTTGTTGCCGTTGAAGGTGAGGCAAAGGTTGGTGCTACTGTCGAGGTAGCGCAACACGCGCTTGACTGCCTCCCAATACAGCACACCCGGATTCGTGCAAAACTTGCTGAGCACTCCCACTGCTTGGCTAATGTCAAGGCGCGTGCCGACTACTACGTACATGAGGCTCCCAACTGCAACTTGGTACATCACTGCTTCCATGCGACTGCTCTCTTGCATGCCACGGGGAGTCTGCGTCATGCTCAGCTTTAATCCCACTTCCAGTGGTGTTGCAACCTTGGACGCTCCTACCCTATTGAAGCGTTTGATGATGTCTCTCACGTATGTGCTCTGTGACAACTCCAAAGTCTACTGCTGCCGGTCGCGCTTGACCCGAGGGCCAAGGTAGCAGCTGAGTTCTCCCATGTATTTCATATCGAACCTGGCAGCAAGGGACTGCTTCACATCGTCTAAAAGAGTCTTGGATTCAGATGCAATGAGCAGATCATCAACATAGAACAAGATGATGACCTGGCTTGCCTCTTGCATGCGCCCATAGACAGCATAGTCAACTTCGCTATGCACAAAACCAAGCTCATCCATCTTGTGGTACCATGCTCGCGGTGCTTGCTTCAGGCCGTAAAGAGCCTTCACAAGCTTGCACACCAAATCCTCCTTTCCCTCCACTGGCTGCTCCATGTACACATCCTCCTCAAGGTCACCATTCAGAAATGCACTCGTCACATCCATTTGGTGCACCTCCCAGTCCATAGCAGCAGCAAGAGCGAGGATCGCTCGGATGGATGGGAACTTTGCGACAGGTGCAAATTTCTCATTGTAATCTATACCCTCAGTCTGCGCATACCCCTTTGCAACAAACTGTACTTTGTACATGAGCACCTTACCATATGCACCACGCTTGCGCCTGAAGATCCACTGACACTCGATCACCCGGCTGCTACGTGGAGCTTCCTCGAGGGTCCAGGTGTTGTTCTTCATGAGCGCACCATACTCCTTGTCTGCTACGGCACGCCAATCTGCTGCCTTGGCGCTGCGCATGGTTTCAGCGAATGTGGCTGGGTCATCGATTACTGTGAGGAAGAAAAGCTTGAGGTCAGACGACTCTGTTGGTGGTGGAACGGTGCACAGGTTCAGCCGCTCTCCTTGTTGCATCTGCTTCTTTGCAATCCTCTTGGACCGCCGTGGCTGCTCCTTACTATCCTTTACACCTTTGATGATGTGTGTAGACCGTCGTGGAAACTGCTGTATGTTGCTTTACTGCTCCTCTTCATCAGATTCGGCTGCAGGCTCCTTCTCCTTCTCAGCTCCCTCCACCTCCTTGTCATTGCCGCTATCACCGCCATCTTTCGCACCACCCTCTTATGCTACCAGTTCTTCTCCCACTTCAGGTACAAGTGCGGGAGCAAGTGGAACTGTAGACATAGGACTCCAAGTCCAGCCCTTCATGTCCTCTTGAAAGACCACGTCACGGTTGCGGATGACCTTACGTGCGGCGAGGTTGTAAAGGCGGTATCCCATGGTGTTGTAGCCGAGGAAGGCAACCTTCACCGACATTGCATCCAACTTGTTGCCATTGTTGACAGGCACGTGCACAAATGCGCCACACCCGAAGATTTTAAGGTGCGTCATTGTTGGCTTGCGTCTCGTCCATGCCTCCTCCGGTGTCATCAATGGCACGGAGCTCGTGGGACTCAGGTTTTTCAGGTACACGGCACTGTTGACCACTTCCGCCAAAAAGGTTGGCGGGAGCTCCGCGTATTGGAGCATGATCCAAAAACGCTCCATGAGCGTACGGTTTGTGTGTTCAGCCACGCTGTTCAGTGGCGGTGTTCAAGGTGGGGTGACCTCGTGCCTGATCCCACGACGCTTGAGGAAGTTGCGCAAGTCATTGGAGAGGTACTCGCCTCCACCGTCGGCGGGAAGCACCTTCAACCGCCTGCCACTCTCATCCTGTGCAGCCGCAATCCACACCTTGAAAGCATCAATGCACTCATCCTTTCCAGCCATGAAGGACACCCATGTCTTCCTTGACTTGTCATCAATGAATTTGACAAAGTACAATTTGCTGGACAGGGACTAAGATGGCATGGGACCGCACAAATCACAGTGAACAAGTGAGGGAAGCTCAGCAGCCCCTTCCCTTCCTCGGAAAATGGAGTGCAGGCTTGCTTCCCTTCAATGCAGCTCTCACAAGTCGATGCACCAGGCTGCTTCACCCCCTTGAGATCCAGGCTGCGGACCATCTGTTGCATGGAGATGATTGCGCCAAAGCCGAGGTAACCAAGCCGGCGGTGCCGAAGGCAGATGTCATGTTTTCCCTCCCTCGCCGCCAACGCTGAGTCGGCTTCCTTCTCTAATGCCACATAGAGACGGTAGAGTCTATCCTCCTTGTCCGCTTTTGCAAGCACACGGCCTACATGGGTAAAGATGGTGCAGCCACCATTCTGAAAGCAAACATGCATGTCTTTGGAGATGAGAGATAAGACAGAGAGGAGGTTAGCTACCAGCCCCGGAACATGGAGCACCCCCTTCACACAACTTTCCATGTGCTTACCCTCAACGGAAGCACAGAACACAATCTCACCCTCCCCAACCACCATTTCCACATGGTTGTCCCCCACGTACACCAAAAAAGGCTCAATGATGGTGTATACAACGAACCACTCCTGACGACACGTCATATGCCGCGTGGCTCCCGATTCGATGATCCAGAACAAGGCAGTGTTGTCAAAGATGTGCAGGACCGGGATGGTTGTCATGAATCCACTCTCCCAATCTGCTGCATTGACGGAAGAGTCGGACTTGTTTCCTGTTCCCACTGCAGCCGCAAGGTCCGCCTTCTTCTTCCGTCATTCGCGCGCCCAATGACCCGGTTTCTTGTTGTAGTGGCAGCTCCCCTTCTTCTTCCTTCCTCCGCTGCTGCCACTGGTTTGTGGAGCACCACTCCCATGACCAGAGTTGGTGATGAGAGCAACGTCCAATCCGCTTCCGCCGTCCTCTCCCTTGCGCCGCTCCTCCTGAAACAGCAGGCTGTCCTCCACATCGTTGAGAGAGAGCTTGTCGCCACATTGGTCCAGGGAAACTATGAGAGGATTGTAACTGCTAGGAAGGCCAGAGGGGATGGTTAGCATGAGCACAGGTTCCTTGACAGAGTCCTCAATTGAAAAAAGCTGGTCGGCAAGAGACTTCACCAGGTTGATGTAGTCAATCATGGATCCAGACTCATCCATCTTCACAGTGTGAAAGCGACAACGCAGCTACATGCTGATAAGGATTGACTTGGATGCATAAGTAGACCCAGCCGCGGTGGGTGCGGGCCTCACCAGATGAGAGGGAGGACTGAGCTTGTTCCTCCTCACTCACATGGCTACAAAGTCCCTTATCCATCAACACCATCTTCAAATTCTTGCTCCAGTTGAAGAATTTCTTGCCTTCAAACTTGGCGATGTTGACACCGGCCACCTCCGAAGCGGATGTCGCCATGGTAGTCCAACATTCAGTTCCCAAATGAATTTCTCACACAACAGGGTGCAAGGAATGCTTCAAGTATGAGGCAAAGCCTTGTTCGAGCTCTGATACCACAGATGGAAACTGGGGAAGCCCTAAGGGAGGTGATCAGGTTCACCAAGAGCCGCCTAGGTAGGACCAACTGTTGTGAGAGGGAGTTGCAGGTTGCACATGCAGAGATTGCGCATGCGAATGTAGGTTTGCAGCGAACGCAAATGGCTGAATCAACTTTTGAGTGAGAAATTACATTGTCACAGCTTTCTAACAAGCCCTGGTATGCCTCATTTGACCTACACTCTTGAGCGAAACAAGGTGTCCGAGCGTTGGAACGCTACCCTTGCTGATGGCGTTCCGTCCCTGCTCTCTGAGTTCGTGCTCTCTCCTCTTTCGCCTTTGAGGCCATGAGCTACATGACTTGGGTCTGGAACCGTGTGTCCCACGGTTCCCTTTGTCGATCTGTCATTCCGTTCGAACGCTGGCATGGCTGTCGTGCTGACCTGCGCCTTGCCCGGGTGTGGGGTAACATCGCCGCTGTCTGGCTTCCAGATGACATCCGTGATGGCCAATTGTCTCCGCACGGTCGCCTCTGTCCCTTCCTTCGCGTCCCTGCTCAGTCGAAAGCCTGGCTCTTCCGGGATCCCGAGCGTCTGCGTGTCATTGAGTCACGTGATGCCCTAGTTTTCTGTCAGTTTTTCTTTGTGACCTGGACCTCCGTGCCTCTTCGTCCTCCCTCTCTCGGCTCTTTTGGTTCGGGGGACCCTTCCAGCGCAGTCACACTCTCATCGCCAGTGGCTTACCCGTTCTCCATATCATTGTTGTTGTCCAATGTGCCCTCAGCTTTAAAGATGGCCACTTCTTCACCAGCAGTTTCATCTTTGTTAGTTGACGCTCCCTAATCCCCTATGTCTGTCCCCTCGTCCTCTCCGGCTCCCTCCTATGAGTCATCCCCCATCACTGAGTAAGTCCCGCCAATGGTACCTCTATCATCCCCAGTCCGCGATTCACATGTGACCTCGCCAGCGCCTCCCCAAGCCGCTCCGGTGTCCATGTTTATTTGTGGGGGGTGACTGAGTGCACTCCCTGCTTGCCCTAGTGCTAATGGCTCCGCTCACATCGGACCCTCCCACTCGGCCCCCTCCACATCTCAGCCATGCTCAAAGACTCAGCCGCACCCTACCGGCATTGATGCCCTTTGGCTGGCCAATGGGGTTGCCCACCCCAACACTGGTCTTGGCTATGTTGTCATTGCGGGTGAGTTCTAGTGTGCAGTTGAGGCATCTATCACAGGCTATGTTCCTGAGTGTCACGCCGCCACCGAGCTGTCACGCCGCCGCCATAACGAAACGAAGTGCGTCAGGCGCGTGATTTTCCAGATGCTAGTCTGTGGGAGGCGGCTTTGCGTAAGGAGCTCGATGGTTTGGACAAGCGCTCTGTCTAAGAACATGTGGATCTCCCACCCGGGCGTAAACTTGTTTTTGCACATTTGGGTCTTTTGACGGAAGAGAAAGCCTGACGGCCCAGTCGATCACTACAAGACTCGTCTGCCCGCAAAGGGGTTCTCTCAGGTCCTGGTGTCGATTTCGATGAGACATCTGTGCCCGTGGAATGGTACACTACAGTGAGGGCGCTCCTCAGCCTCGTCGCTCATCATGACTGGGAATTGGAGAAAATGGACGTGAACAACGTGTTCCTACACGGACGCTTGGACGACGAAGTTACATGGTGCAGCCGCGAGGGTTCACTGATGGCACTGAGAGTGTGTGGCAACTGCGAAGGGCCCTCAATGACCTGAAGCAGTCGCCACGTTGCTGGAACCAGGAGATTACCCTCATCCTAATAAATGAGGGGTATTGTTGTAGTAGTGTTGATCTTGCACTCTTTGTGAGCCGGCAATCTTCACCCTTTGTTGTGATGTTGGGGTACGTCGATGACGTACTAACCGCATCACACAACATCTCAGCATTGCGCTCAGTGAAGGTGCTGCTATGGTCTGCATACAAAATGAAGGACCTGGGCCCTGCTCGTGTTTTCGTGGGGATGGAGCTTGAGCATGACCGTCTGCAACACACTCTTCATGCCCACCAGGCTGCGTATGTGCACAGCCTGGGGGGGGATATTTGCATCCCTCCTGGAGTCTGTGGCTACTGCGTCGACTCCGATGACACCTGCAAGTCAAAGCTTGCTTAAGACACTCCATGTATCTAGGCTAGGGGAGCCGGTGGATGTCACCGATTACCTTCGTGTCATTGGCTCCCTCATGTATCTTGCCACGACTACGAGGGCAGACGTGGCCTTTGGAGTGAACGTTTTGGCATAGTTTTCCCAATGCCCACAGTTGCGTCACCTAAAGGCTGCACAGTGCGTGGTGTGGTATGTGTTTTTCATAGCACGGGTCGGGTTTTTTCTGCGAGACACATGCATTTGTTGTTGTTGATGGATACACTGACAATGACTTGGCTCATGACATAGACGCTCGCACCTGCACAGGGTACATCTTCCTTCTCAGCGGGACTGTAGTGTCCTAGAAGAGTGGAAGGTAGGGTTGCGTGGCACGGATCTCGAGTGAGGCAGAGTACGTAGCACTTGGTGCTAGCACATGTGAGAGCGTCTGGTTGTGTTGATTGCTGCAGCACTGCGCGTGTCCATCTATTGCATCACCATGCACTGCGACAACCAGAGCACAAAGGCCATCGCTGAACACGACAGCTTGCATCATAGACGTACAAAGCATGTTCACGTTGAGCATCATTTTGAGTGCATTGCTCCAAGTGATGTTTGTGTTGTCTCGGTTGACACTTGCTAGTAGTGAGCCAAATTCCTTACCAAGGCGCTTAGTAGCAACGCCTTCCAAACAACTGTGCATGCTATTGTTCTGTTGTGTGCTCGTGATGCTCCTGGATGATGTTTGTTGCGCTTGTGTTTACCTTTTGTGCATCTGTACAGTCCACTGTTGTTGGTCCCTCGTGGTTGTGATCACCCTCGTGGTACTCGTCCATGTGCATACGTCGTCTGCGGGTCATGGGAGAGTGTTGGTGTAGGTATCACCGACACATGTTGACCTCTCGGCTTGCTGCACACACACCACCCCTCACGTCGAAACACGCTCTTAAGATTTTTTTATATTTCCGGACTCCTCTCTGACACATCCCAAGCTCGCCATGCAACTCTCGCTACACTGAGATTGCCCTTCCTACATCGGAGTTGTTCGATAGTTGATGGCAACACATTTGCCGCTGTTGGTGCACCGGTGATCGAAGAGACAGTGTGGCACTCACAAGGATGGGCTGTTGACAGGTTGGACCCAGGCCGCCATGGAGATGCGGAAGACCATTATGCATGGTTTAAGTCAGCCGGCCTGGATGAAGTTCTTTATACATTTAGGTTGATACCTTTACTCTCGTGCTTTTTGGGGTTTGCCATCAGGATAGGTAGCCCGGGTTGGACCCCCTAAGTAGAATGCTGTCGGATTTTGACTGGCAACATAGCACGAAAATGGTGGGAGAGAGCTTAGGTCGAGCCACGCCATGGGCGAAACCCCACGGTTGCAGGTGAGCTCGCGTCTCACCTGACCTTGGGGGAGCTTCACGCTCGCTCGCCCCCACTCTCATCGCAATCTTGTTACCGCCGTTTCTCATTCGAAGTGGAACACACCCATGGCCACCTCTTGAGCTCGCCATTCACTCTTCGCCTCCTTGACTCACTCCTTCGCTCTCTTAGCATGTACTATGTGTTGGAGACTCGCAAGCGCTACGGTTTTGGCCTAGTCGGCCACGGGTTCCGTCCAATCGGCTACAATGGTGCCTGAGCGTTGGGGCTCAAGCCCGATGTGCGAATGCCGAGGGCACCTCACTCCTCATTGGGGAGAGTGTAGCATACAACCGGCGCCACGTGGATCGAGCGGGGGTCCTTGGCTTGTGGGCGGTTGGACAGGATGGCTTGAGGGTTTGAGACCCTCAAGCACCGCGGTCTTGACCTAGTTGGCCAAGGATTCCGCCCGATCCGCTACACTGGATGAGAAACTAAGAGAAGCTGCAGAGGCATAAAAACAACTTCTATGTAATTGAACCAATAGAGGTGAGAAGTGTTGTTGCCAAGAAAGTCGCCCTCGGGAACTAGCCACCGAGGAAACTATGGTGAGTTCATGAGAATGCGAAGGATGAAGTGAAGACCATTAAAGCTCTCGTCGACCACCTTGTTATGCTAGCATTTCAGTGGCACTTAGTCCAAAGGTTACTCCTAAGAAAAGTCTATATGCACAATGGTACGAAAGGTGCACACAATTGCTTCCAAGTGGTGTGAAACCTTTTTTTTTCCCCCTTCCAATACGAAGTGCAAAGCAATTATAGCACGCATGCTAGCCAAAGTACCGTAGGGTCTCTTATGTTGGACTAAACTTACCAACTCTTTTTCCTACATCTATTCATGGACACTCTCCCATGGTCAAATCACTTTGGAAATCACCTCTGTCCTAATTTGCTACACACACTGTCATACTCCGCGTGCAGTCTACCAAGGACTCTGCGCAAAATGTGAGATATCCACGTTCTTTGCATAGTCCGTGGTGAGCTGCGCGCCAACGTGGAGAACAACAACGATCAGAACGTCATCTAACGCACATACCCTACTGCTCTTGGATTTCAACTAATGGAAACGTGCGATTGCGAATTATAAAATCTATGAATTAGATGAGATTTTTTAGGTTCGAATTACTTTGGTTGTCCTTCATGGTCGAATCTACATCAAATGGTACCTTGATTTCGACGTTCTATGTGGAAAAAAACCCCATTGAAGTTTGACATTCCTTGGCCTTTCACATCAAATTTGTGCTCATATGTTTATATGATATGTATCACATTCGTTCAACTAAAAAATCAATTGATGTCGAAATCCAAGAGCAATAGGGTATCTCTTTCTTGATGGCGCGAGTGGGCGCCAAGAAAGGGTGGGCGACCCGCGAAGCGAGCTGCGAGCACGCCTCGCAGCTCGCCCGTGCAATGTCGCACCCCACATTCCAAACTTCGAAGACTTGAAAGGCGAAGTTCCACATGCAGACCGAGAACTCAAGCGGACGGTTTGAACAAATTCATACACCGAAAAAACGCGCCAGTGGCCCTAGGACGAACACATCCAAAACTACAAGACCAGAAACTACAGTCAAAGTTAACTGTCACTCAATCACATGTTCAGGAATTGGCGAATATGAAAGACGCTCTGGTATCATGCCCACAGGAACCACACTGCTGTTGACTTTGTTCCGCACAGCGATTCTCATCACTTGGGTTGCCGTTTCGTTCTCCACTCCAAACTGACCCGCTTGAAGGGTCAACAAGGATGAGGCTGAGTCCGAGAGTGAGGCCGGGGAAAGGCAAATGGGGTGCGAGACTGAGATCAATTCTCCTCGAGACAAGACATCTTGCATCAATATTGAGAAGAACAGCTCCCACGTTGCAAGAATCTCGCCTTGATCCGAGCACAAGTTTTGCATACAGGATAATCAGCACAGCACCAGAACATCTGCCTGCCACAGTGGACAGACACCGCAGTCGACCAACAGCCCAGTCTCTGCACAAAAAAGCACAGACTGCAGCCACCAATAGCGCATGGACACCTTCCTCACCAGCGGAGTGGCAATGCAGGAAACACATTCACAGCAGTCGATGGAGGGTGCTGTGCCATGCTGCAGCCATGTGAGCTCTTCAAGGCCGGTGAGAGTGCACCAGATTCTTTCAGCACCCATGCGGCCTGGAACACCGACGCCGCGTGGAATGCGCTTCACTATGCGGTGGCCACAAGTCGTGGACTGGCTGACACCACTACGACTTTCTCTTGCGCAGCGGCTGACACGGCTGCTGTTGCTCTTACCGCTGCTGCAAATGCTGTTACTGCTCCTGCTGGTGCTGCTGCTGCAGCAGCAGCTGGTGATGGTGCTGCTGCGTTGCCTCATCGCTTAGAAGAGTCCGGCCAGTCCAACGTCCACGTCGCGTCGTTGAAATGTCGTATGAGCTCAAACTGGAAAACGCAGTGAAGAACGCAACAAGCAGCATTGGACACAAGTAGCAGCAACAACATCAGCAAAAGCACTGGAACCAGGACCACAAGCAGAACCGACCACAACAGGGGCTGCAGTAGCAGCCGCCACCGTACAACCTGGCGGCAGTAACAGCAGCCACAGCAGCAGAAGCAGCTGCAAGTCGACACACCTTGACTGGCCAGGCTTTGTCATGCCCTTTGACTGACTGTCGCCCGTACTCTTTCAACCTTCTCTCTCCTTGTGTCCATTCCTGCAAGAGACCCAACCAAAGACACGTGAACCCGCCCG
>SZWC01002554.1:110014-121048 GCA_023375785.1 Penium margaritaceum | reverse complement strand
GCGTCCGTCTTTTGATTCTGCACGTCTAGGTTCAGACGGCGTAGGATTCTGACATGTGTGCGCAGAGTTACGGCCAAAACAGTGGTTTTGGGCCGGTTTTAGGACAGCTCTTGGACTGCCGCGTGCGACACCCGCCGTGCGCCGCGGCAGGTATTTATGCCTTGGACCTGTCACTTGTCATTTCTCTCTGCATATGCTATATTGAAGCATTCTGACACTTTGACTTGTGTCTCCTAGCCAAACCCTTGCCGTTGTGTGTACGACCTGTGACTATCGTCACCGTCTGACCAGGCACTGACGCCCGGTCAGTGGCCGTGTTGCTAGGAAGCTTCTACGCACTTTCTCATGGTATCAGAGCAGTGAGACAGTTCTCATTGAGTTGCGCAGCAGAGACCCAGCAGAGCAGCAGCAGTGAGAGTCACCGCTGCAGCAGACCTTCTGGGACCTGTTGGAGACAGCCGGTCGCCGTCCGCGTACTCCACCCACCACGTGAGATCGCAGCTGCTGAGGAAGCAGCACCGGCGCGTACCGCCACGCAGAGGCGTGTGGCGGCTGCGGTGCGTGCAGCCGCCACTCCCCCACAGCCGCAGCAGCAGAGCAGCAGCAGCAGCAAAGGCGGCGGTGGCAGCAGCGCAGCAGTAGCGACCGCCTCAGGAGCGTGGCAGCAGCGGCGGCAGCAGTAGCGCAGCAGCGGCGTTGGCAGCAGCAGCGCAGCAGCGGTAGCGGCATAACAGCAGCAGCGGCAGTCGCGGCGGCAGCAGCAGCATAGTAGTGGCAGCAGCAGCAGCGCGCGGCGGCGGCAGCCAGCAGCAGTGCGCGGCGGCAGAAGCCAGCAGTAGCTGCAGCGCGCAGCAGCAGCGCCGCGTGCAGCAGTAGCCGTCGCGCGCAACAGCAGCAGTAGCAGCAGCGCAGCCGCTGCTGCCACCGCTGCACACGCAGCTACGCAGCTGCTGCTGCAGCTGACAGCACAGCTACAACAGCAACTGGGCGGAAGCTGCTGCGCAGTTTCCGCGGAGCTGCCGTGCGCCACCGCGTAGCGGCAGAACCGTGACAAGAGAAAATGAAAAAGGTGAGGGGACGAGCTGACGTCAGCATCGTTGGTTGCTGACGTCATCAGGTCGTGCTGACGTCAGCAACCACTTGCTGACGTCAGCATTACACTTAGCCAAATTTTCAACCGAAAAGTCAAAAGTTGCCACCGTTTCAAGTCCCCGACAAACGCAGACGGTTTTGAAATCCGGCAAACTTGACCTGTCGTCCCATAGTGAGCGGCGACATGAGTTCGCCCGACGACAAGGACAAGGGACCAGGTGATCCCTCCTCCTCTTCTTCTGGGATATTCAGCCCTTGCTCGCAGGCCATTGAGGACCTGCGCAGCCAGCAGGAGGAGATGCATCGTCTGCAGCGAGAGCAGACTGACGCGATGCGCACGCTGACTGAGCTCTTGCGCGCTCAGTCCACGGCTCCTCCGCGGATTTCTGAGGGAGCTGCCGGCGTTGCGGCCTCCACCCAGCACTCGGCTCAGGTGCCCGTGACAGGTACTCCGCCTGCTTCACCTCCTGGTGTGGTTTCCCCACCACCTACGGACCTCCTTGATGACGAGCCATTCATGCCAGGCTTCGAGGATGACTCCCAGGAGCGGGAGATTCTTCTTCTACAGGAGCGCCTCCGTCAGCTGCAGACGGGTATCCGAGCTCCACCCGTGTCCCCGATACGACCGTCACCTGACTTCCCCGGTGATCACCCTCTTCCAGGAGTTTTTTCCGTCTCTCGCCCTCCTCAGCCTGCGGCTGCTCTCCCCACAGAGCGGCAGCCAAAGGACTTTGAGGCACCACCTCAAAGGTACATCAGCGAGGATGGATTTGACTGCTGGGAAATCCTATTTCAGGTGTGGGCCACTTCTGAGGGAGTTTAGCCTTACTACCACAACCCATACCAGTCTACAGATCCAGCACAGGTGCTGACAGCAGCCCGGGCCATGCGAGGGCTTCTCTACGCCATGCCACGTGAGACTGTCGTTGACTTCCGTCCCTTCCTCGGCGAGGTTGGCACAAGCACCGGAGCTGATCCTGATGGAGGCTAGGATCTGGCGTTGTCCCTACTGGCCACAGAGACGCACGCCACGCGTACGTCACACATTCGTGCTCTCCACTCTCTCCGTCAGGGACCCGCGGAGCCTGCAACGGATTACTGGCGACGCGCCATGCATATCTACACGCGTCTGGGGACCTCAGGGGGCACGCAGCTGTGGGCGCTTCGGACGATCATGCTCGGAATTTTCCTGGAGTACACCGACATATTCACACGGTACAGCGACGCTGCTCTCGAGCCTTTCTCAGCCGCCCTGCAGCTGCTCCCTTGGGCCCATCAGCTTTTCCTCCAGGTGACGTCGGCCCGCGAGGCAGCAGTAGCACATCAGGAGACTTCCCTCGCTGCAGCAATCCTCGCCTCACCACCATCTTCCCTCCTGCAATCACCCTCACCTACCTCCATCACGACCTCATCTTCCTCCTCCTCTTCGACCCCGTCTACACCCAAGCAGAAGCAGGGCATTGCAGCAGCTGCCCAGGGGAAGAAGAAGAATAGGAAGCGCGGATCGGGTCAGCAGCAGTCGTCATCCAGTGGTAGCAGTGGTCGTTCCGTGCACTGCTACAACTGTGGAGGTGCCCATTGGTACACCGAGTGCCAGTAGCCGCTCGACTGGGAGCGCATCACTCGCGGACTTCAGGCTGCCCATGCTTCTCGCACCGCGTCCGGCACGTCGACCGCACATTCCTCTGGACGCGTGGCGACTACGACTACAGCTCTTCCTGCATCCTCACCGGCGAGCAGCAGTGATCCAGACCCACGTGACCGCACCATTGCCGAGCTTCGTCATCTTCTGGTGCTTCGCTTTCAGGGAGGTGCGAGTGTGTTGTCATCGTCGAGTGGGTCACAGACTGCTTGTTCGTCCGTCCTCGTGACTCGTGATGATTAGTGTGGGGGAGCACAGTCCGCATGTGATGATGATGGGCCTGACTGCACTGATTGGATTCATGATTCTCACCTTCGTGATGTACGTCGTTCCTTCCCACTAATGGGTCAGCGTCCCTCTGATGCCGAGTGTTCCATTGCTCGTTGTACAGTGACGTCCACCAGTCGTGACTCGGGTGGCACTTGGAGCATCGATTCCGGTGCCACCCACCACATGACGTGTCGTCGTAGTGATTTTGTGGTACTTGGTCCTGTCACGACTGTCCGTTCTGTTCGTACAGGTTCTGGTCAGTCCTTACCGGTTCACGGTGTTGGGGTTGTATGCTTTGATGGTCCGTCTGGCCCCCTGTATCTCTCTGACGTGCTGTTTGTGCCTGATCTGGAGCTCAGTCTGCTGTCTGTGCGTGCCTGCACTCTGATGGGTCTCTCCGTTGAGCATACCGCTGATTCAGCGATTGTGACTGCTCTTGACACCCGTAGCATTGTCNGTCGCGTCTTTGTCACTGGTGTTCTATCCCCGGAACACCAGCGGTTGCTTCACCGATGTCTGTGTCACGTGGGCTCCGACACTGTGCCGAAGCTCATCCGGACACAGCCCGCTCTTGGTCTTGACGTGGCTTCTTTCGAGAAGCCACCCAAGACCGACTGTCTTTTTTGCGCTTAGGGTAAGATGCACCGGTGCACTTACCCTGATTCGCATTCCCGAGCGCTGCGGCCCCTCGAGTTGGGCCACTCGGACCTGGTCGGTCCTCTCCCGGTCGAGTCGCTGTCCAAGAGGGGCCGATATGTTCTGACGCTGACCGATGACTTCACCCGGATGCGGTGGGTCTACAGTCTGCGTCAGAAGAGCGACGCCGCACTTGCGGTTTGGCTCTGGCTCGTGATGGTTGAGCGTCAGTCTCGCCACACGCTACATACCTTTCGCTCGGATCGCGGCGGCGAGTTCCTCGGTGAGATGGACTCCTTCTTTGCTGAGCACGGCATTTTTCACCAAGTCTCCGCTCCTGCTACCCCACAGCAGAACGGTGTATCTGAGCGCTGGAACCGCACCATGGAGGATGCGGTCCGCGCCATGCGGTTTGAGTGCGGTCTCCTGGAGTCCTTCGCATTCGAGGGCTTCGCCTACATGACTTGGGTCTGGAACCGCCTCCCGCATGGTCCGCTTCCGGATCATGTCACACCGTACGAGCTTTGGTTTGGCCACCGTGCCGATCTTTGTCTCGCACGCGTCTGGGGATCCCTGGGCTCCGTATGGTACACCGAGGACCAGTAGGGGTCCAAGGTCTCCCCTCGGGGTCGCTTGTGTGCCTTCATCGGCATCTCTCCGCGGTCGAAGGCCTAGCGCTTTTGGGACCCCACTCGTCGTCGTGTCATTGAGTCACGTGACGCGCTGTTTTTTGAGTCACTCACATACCATGATCTGACTTCGATCACAGCGCTCTCTGCAGCTCATGTCCCTTCCTGTGAGGGTCCTCGGCGGATGGGGGAGACCTCTTCGCCAGCGACCATTTCTCGCCAGGCTGATGTGTCCGCTCGAGTCCCCTCTCGATCTCCAGCACTTGATGATCCGGCTATCATTGCCGTTGGTCCAGAGATCCCGCCTGTCCAACCAGCTTTGCACCCCACAGGTACCGCTGCTCCCACGCCTCCTCCTGCATCACCATCTGTGTCCACTGGCACCCCTGTTCTGGCGTCTGACCCAGCCCAGCCCACTCCTGTCTCTACGTCGGCTGACACTCCTGTCTCAGTTTCCGGGCCAGCCTTGTCCGCTGTCATCCCTAGCTCAATGTCCCCCACACACGCATCTCCGCGCACGGCATCTCCGACTGCCTCGTTTCAGCCCTCACCAGCTGTGGTCGTACCTGTCCCTGTGGTCGCACCTGTTCCCGAGCCTGAGGTACGCCCCTCGACCTCCGGTTACTCCCGTGAGCCCGGTGGTCGCCTTCGACCACTAGATTCTGGAGCTCAGCGAGCGTCGGGTTCCGGACCCGGACGTTCCTCTCGTAGCATCTCGTGTGGTGATCCAGGCACAAAGGCCTTAGGCCTGAGTGTCCGCATAGAGCTTTCAGAGGTACACCCAGCATGCCCCATAGGGCACGACCTGGTCACTCGCGAGTTCCATATCGCCTGTGACGCAGTAGCTGATCTCGTGGCCGTCAGGCTAGACACTGAGGCGTGTGCACTTGCCACGTAGAGTTCCCCCTCTATGGCGCCGGACCCGGGCACATTGAGGGAGGCTTTCTCATCGCAGGATGCTGATTCCTGGCGAGCTGCTTGCAAGGATGAGCTTCGCACTATCCAAGAGCACGGAGTCTACGAGCTGGTCGACCTTCCCCCTGGGAGGAAGGCGATTCAGGTCAAGTGGGTCTTTCGCAAGAAAGTGAAGCCGGATGGCTCACTGGAACGCTACAAGGCCCGCTTGGTTGTCAAGGGGTTCTCTCAGATTTAGGGAGTTGATTACACTGACACCTTTGCCCCTGTCGGCCGCATGACCTCAGCTCGAGCTCTGTTCGGTGTAGTAGCTCAGCATGACTGGAAACTACACCAGATGGATGTGAACAACGTGTTCCTCCATGGCTCCTTGGATGAGGAGATCTACGTGGCTCAGCCACCAGGCTTTGAGGACGGTGACAAGGTCTGGCGCTTGCGCAAGTCCTTGTACGGCCTCAAGCACTCTCTATGGTGTTGGAATCGGGAGATCCCTGGCACCTTGACTCGCGTAGGATATGTACAGAGCGAGGCAGACCCCTCACTCATCATCCTACCGACACCCGAGTGGTTTACCGCCATCCTCGTCTATGTTAATGACCTTCTGATCGCGTCTCCATTGCTAGAGGCCGTGAAGGAAGCCAAGGCTGTCCTACAGACCGCCTATAGGATGAAGGACCTCGGTCCTGCATCGGTGTTTCTTGGTATGGAGATCGTGCGAGATCGCAGACATCGGACACTGTTGTTGAATCAGGCCCGATACGCACGAGTCGTGGAGGAGCACTTTAGTGATCTCCTTGGTGCAGTGCCCACTGCCTCCACACCACTCACACCTGATGGGCAGGATGCCCTGAAGGTGGATGACCGTACACAGCTGGGGGAGACAGTGGATGTGACCTTGTACCTCTGTCTTATCGGATCTCTGATGTACCTGGCCACTACCACGCGTCCCGACATCGCGTTCGCCGTCAACCTCCTCGCTCAGTTCTCGCAGGCTCCACGTGCGAGAGCTCTTCATGCGGCTGTGCGAGTGGTACGGTACGTGGTCTCCACGCCGTATCTCGGACTCTGCTTTCGTCGGCAGTGTTTGGCGGTCCTTGACGGCTACACCGACAACGACTGGGCTTGGAGCCTTGACGGGCGCAGTCGCACTGGTTACGTGTTTCTGCTCGGTGGTACCGGTTTTTCTTGGCGAAGCGGGAAGCAGGGCTGCATCGCACGTATCTCGTCGGAGGCAGAGTATGTGGCTTTGGGGGCAGGGGCTGCGGAGGCAGTTTGGCTGCAGCGCTTGTTCCTTGACCTTGGGCAATCAGTACCCGCCATTGTGTTGCGTTGCGATAGCCAGAGTGCTCTCGCCATTGCGGAGAACTCTGGTGTCTTTCATGCTCGCACAAAGAACATTGCGGTTGAGCATCACTTCGTTCGTGATCTGGTGGACCGACGCGTGATCTCCATCATGTGGGTTGGCACTGACTTGCAGCGTGCTGATTTCTTGACGAAGGCACTTGCCCGCGGAAAGTTCTTGGTGGCCATTCCTTCTGTTGGGCTTCGCCCCGTGTGTGACAGTGGTTGAATGTGGGATGTACGTTGACGTCTCATCTGTCTGTGTCACTCATTATGTGGTTGTACGAGTGCTAAACGCGTATGGACATGCGTACCATCGGGTCATGGGGGAGTGTTGTGCTTTGTGCCGTTCCTGTACAGTTTACTGTGACCACTCGGCCGTGTCCATACTCGTGCAGATCCTTGAGGCAGGCGGCCCTGGTGACACCGGCACGACGACACGCGGCGGACTACCCGTCTGGAGCTGACCCACCACTGTTCCAGAGCCCCAGATGTCACCGGGACTCCTTGCTGTGCCTTCTACGTCTTGCAGGCGCCTCTTGGCGGACTGGGCATGAGGCCCATTAGCCAGTTTTTGCATTGTATACTCGCTGTCAGTCAATGGATGCATGCGTGTGACCAGTCGTTGCGTCTGTCTTTTGATTCTGCACGTCTAGGTTCAGACGGCGTAGGATTCTGACATGTGTGCGCAGAGTTACGGCCAAAACAGTGGTTTTGGGCCGGTTTTAGGACAGCTCTTGGACTGCCGCGTGCGACACCCGCCGTGCGCCGCGGCAGGTATTTATGCCCTGGACTTGTCAGTTGTCATTTCTCTCTGCATATGCTATATTGAAGCATTCTGACACTTGTGTCTCCTAACCAAACCCTTGTCGTTGTGTGTACGGCCTGTGACTGTCGTCACCGTCTGACCAGGCACTGACGCCCGGTCAGCGGCCGTGTTGCTAGGAAGCCTTCTCAGGGATGTCCACCGAGAAAATCCTTAATATCTCCAAACGCAGTCCATAGGTCGTGGCAACTCTTCGGTACACCAGGTAGGCTACGAGGCTGCCTGCAGCGGGTGGAGCACCACCTCAGGGGGCTCCGTCTCCAGCTGGGTCCGCCTCAGGGATCTACACGAGCATGGACACGGCCGAGTGGTCACAACCAACTGTACAACTGTGTATGTTTGACAGCATCACAACACTCCCCCATGACCCGATGGTACGCATGTCCATACACGTGCAGAACGCGTGCCGGTGCAACACAAAGTGCTCAACAGAGACCTTGACAGTCACTCACTCTCAGACAGGGGTCGCAAACCGACGGACCGAAAAGCCCCAAGAAACTTTCCACGAGCCAGTGCCTTAGTCAGAAAGTCATCGCGCTGCAAGTTTGTGCCCACCCAGACGATGAAGATCAACTGCCACCCCACCAGATCGCGCACGAAATGATACTCGACAGTGATGTGCTTCGTGCATGCGTGGAACACACCAAAGTTCTCAGCGATCGCGAGAGCACTCTGGTTGTCGCAGCGGAGGATGATGGTAGGCATCGACTGGTCCAAACACTGAAACAGCCGCTGCAGCCACACTGCCTCAGCGGCGCCAGCGCCCAGAGCAACATACTGAGCCTCTGAGGAGCTGCGAGCAATGCACCCCTGCTTGCCGCTGTGCCAAGACACAGCGGTGCCACCAAGCAGGAACACGTAACACGTGCGGCTACGTCCATCAGGACTCCACGCCCAGTCGCTGTCGGTGTAGCCATCTACCACAACCGAGCACTGTCTCCAAAAGCAGAGACCGTGATACGGTGTGGAGACCACGTACCGGACGACTCGCAAAGCTGCGTGCAAAGCGCGAGCCCGAGGGGAGTGACTGAACTATGGGAGTACGTTGACCGCGAACGCAATGTCGGGACGCGTGGTCGTGGCCAAGTACATCAGTGAGCCAATGATGCGCAAGTACAGGGTCACGTCCACAGCCTCGCCCAGATCGGCTGGGTCTGTCACCTTCAGAGCGTCCTGCCCGTCGGGAGTGATGGGTGACGAGGCNGCCCAGTCGCTGTCGGTGTAGCCATCTACCACAACCGAGCACTGTCTCCGAAAGCAGAGACCGTGATACGGTGTGGAGACCACGTACCGGACGACTCGCAAAGCTGCGTGCAGAGCGCGAGCCCGAGGGGACTGACTGAACTGTGCGAGTAGGTTGACAGCGAACGCAATGTCGGGACGCGTGGTCGTGGCCAAGTACATCAGTGAGCCAATGATGCGCAAGTACAGGGTCACGTCCACAGCCTCGCCCAGATCGGCTGGGTCTGTCACCTTCAGAGCGTCCTGCCCGTCGGGAGTGATGGGTGACGAGGCGGTGGGGACAGCAGCAAGGAGGTCAGCAAACCGCTCCCCCACCACCTGTGCGTATCGTGCCTGATGGAGGAGGAGTGGCCGTTGACGACGGTCGCGCACAATCTCCATCCCGAGGAAAACAGCCGCTAGACCGAGGTCCTTCATCCGGTAGGCGGCCTGCAGGACCGCCTTGGCCTCCTTCACGCCCTCCAGTGAAGGAGACGCAATCAGGAGATTGTCCACGTACACCAGAATGGCAGTGAGGTGCTTGGCTGTCCGTCAGATGAAAAGTGATGGATCAGAGCCGTTCTAGACGTATCCAGCCTGCGTGAGGGTGCGAGTGATCTCTTGGTTCCAGCACTGGGGCGACTGCTTCAGACCATACAAGGCCTTGCGCAAGCGCCAGACCTTGTTGCCTTCGACCTCAAACCCAGGTGGCTGGACTATGTAGATTTCCTCCTCCAAGGTGCCATGGAGGAACGCATTGTTCACATCCATCTTGTGCAGTTCCCAATCATGATGGGCGACCACACCAAGCAGCACGCAAGCTGTGGTCATGCGACCAACAGGGGCAAAGGTGTCAGTGAAGTCCACCCCCTCAACCTGAGAGAACCCCTTGGCAGTCAAGCGAGCCTTATAGCGGTCCTGTGAGCCGTCAGGCTTCACCTTCTTGCGGAAAACCCACTTGGCCTGCACGACCTTCCGTCCCTCAAGACGGTCGACCAGCTCAATGACTCCGTGCTCCCGGATGGCCCTGAGCTCGTCCTCAAAGGCGGCTCGCCACTGCTCAGCATCATCTCAAGAGAGCGCCTCCTTTAACGTGTCTGGATCGGGGACCGCCAAAGGAGAGCTCCGGGTGGCCAGGACACATGCCTCGCGGGTCGGACGGACCACAACAAGGTCAGCGTCAGCTACCTGTGCAGCCTCGTCCTCGTCAGCGATCAGCTGGTACCCTATGGGACAGGCTGGGTGCACCTCCGTGTAGGTGCCCTGGACACTCAGGCCGAGAGCCTTCGTGCCAGGGTCACCACTGTGCACGCTGCGCGTGCGTCGTCTGGGTGGCGCAACCGCGGTCGGAGGTGCACGTGAGGCCAGTGGGCGGAGACGTTCACCTGGCCCACGGGAGTAGCTATAGCCTGAGCTGACCGATGGCTCAGGCACAGGGAGGGCAGGCGCTGCGTCTGGAGACGCTGCAGGCGCGGGCGAGTGAGTCGCGGCAGGCGCTGGCGAAGCACGCGCTGGACGCGCGGTCGAGACAGTCGCGGCAGGCGCGGGCAAGGCGGTCGCGGCGGGTGTGGGTGAGGCAGGCGCTGTAGGCACAGGCGAGGCAGGTGCAGCTCCCGTAGGCGAGGCAGGCACCGCAGGGGCAGGCAAGCCAGGAGACGAGGCAGTCGCAGCAGGTGCGGGCGAGACAGTCGTGGCAGGCGCGGGCGATGCAGTCGCGGCAGGCGCAAGCGAGGTAGGTGTAGAGACCACAGGCCCGACAGCAACGATAGCCGGGTCAATGGTGACCAGCGACGGTCCCACCCCGGAGGCACCCCGGACGGACTCACCTTGTGGGGCAGACTCCCCCAGCCAACGGGAGGCCTCACAGGTGGGAACATGAGACGCTACCTGGGTGAGAATGGCAGACAGGTCGCGGTACGACAATGCCTCAAAGAACAGCGCGTCGCGCGACTCAACAATGCGGTGTCGTCCTGCATCCCAGAAATGCCACGCTTTGGAGCGTGGGAAGACACCGAGGAAGGCACACATCCGACCGTGCGGAGAGACCTTGGACCCCTTTTGGTCCTCGGTGTACCAGACGCAAGCTAAGGAACCCCAGACGCGAGAAAGCCTGAGATTCGCACGGTGACCGAACCACAGCTCATACGGCATGACGTGGTCCGGCAAGGGACCATGCGGGAGGCGGTTCCAGACCCACGTCATGTAGGCGAAGCCCTCGAAGGCGAAGGACTCCGGGAGACCGCACTCAACGCGCATGGCGCGAACTGCATCCTCCATGCTGCGATTCCAGCGCTCAGAAACACCGTTCTGCTGTGACGTAGCAGGCGCCGAGAGCTGGTGACAGATACCAAGCTCGGCGAAGTGAGTGGTCAGCTCACCGAGATACTCACCGCCGCGGTCAGAGCGGAAGGTGTGAAGGGAGAAGGTGTGAAGGGAGTGACGAGACTGACGCTCAGCCATCA
>SZWC01002554.1:91736-109872 GCA_023375785.1 Penium margaritaceum | reverse complement strand
GAAGCCCTCGAAGGCGAAGGACTCCGGGAGACCGCACTCAACGCGCATGGCGCGAACTGCATCCTCCATGCTGCGATTCCAGCGCTCAGAAACACCGTTCTGCTGTGACGTAGCAGGCGCCGAGAGCTGGTGACAGATACCAAGCTCGGCGAAGTGAGTGGTCAGCTCACCGAGATACTCACCGCCGCGGTCAGAGCGGAAGGTGTGAAGGGAGAAGGTGTGAAGGGAGTGACGAGACTGACGCTCAGCCATCATGAGCCACAAGCGCATAGCAAGAGCGGCATCGCTCTTGTGGCGGAGGCAGTAGACCCACCGCATGCGAGTGAAGTCATCCGTGAGGGTAAGGACATACCGACCACGGTCAGCGACAGACTCGACAGGGAGAGGTCCGAGGAGGTCCGAGTGGACAAGCTCTAGAGGACGCTGCGCGCCAGTGATGGAGGCAGGGTAAGTGTAGCGATGCATTTCACCCTGAGCGCCGAACAGACAGTCGGTCTTAGGCGGCTTCTCGAAGGAAGTCGCGTCAAGACCGAGGGCGGGCTGTGTACGGATGAGCTTGGACACAGTGTCCGTGCCCACATGACACAGGCGCCGGTGTAACAGGCGCTGGTGGTAAGGAGACAACACCCCCGTGACAAAGACGCGAGCGGGTGAGCAAAGGGAAGAGGCAGGGGCAGAGCAGCACGCTATGCGATACAGGTCATCCACAACAGTGGCACGCAACACAACCGTGGAAGTGTCAAGTGCTGTGATCGTGGCATCATCAGAGGAGTGGTGAACTGAGAGACCCATCCTCGTGCAGGCACGGACAGAGAGCAGGCTGAGCTCAAGATCAGGCACGAAAATCACGTCAGAGAGGTACACAGGACCAGACGGACCATCAAACCGTACGACCCTTGTCCCCTGAACAGGTAGTGACTGCCCAGATTCTGTCCGCACTGATCGAACAGACCCAACAGGACCAAGCACGACAAAGGCGGTACGGTCGCAGGTCATGTGGTGAGTGGCCCCTGAGTCAATGATCCAGTGGCCACTCGCCTCACGACCTGTGGTGGTCACGGTGCAACGAGCAACGGAGCACGCTGCCTCTGCTGGACGCTCAATAGGTGTGGCAGGACAGCGGGATAATGCACGACGATGCGACTCATCCAACCACTCTATGCTGTCAGACTCATCCTCACCAGGCAACACAGCCCCCCCACAAGCATGACCACGTGCAACAAACGTAGATGGACAGTCAGTCTGTGGACCACTCGACTGTGACAGCATACTCGCACCTCCCTGAGAGCGAAGTGCCAGCAGTCGACGTAGCTCTGCGATGGTCTGGTCCCTCGGGTCCGGGGTGGTGCTCCCCCCGGATGGCGGCGGGCCTGTCGCCGGTGCTGCACCCGAGGTTGCCGCGGCACGGGCTGCTGCTCCAGTGTGGATCCGCTCCTCGTGGGCTGCCTGAAGACCGCGGGTGATCCTCGCCCAGTCCAGCTCTTGCTGACAGTTAGTGTAGAGATGAGGTCCGCCGCAGTTGTGGCAGCGGACAGGCCATCCGGTGCCACCAGAAGGCTGCTGCAATCCCTTCTTCCCCTTCACAACTGCTGCAGTGGCTGTCGGAGCAACAGGGGAGGAGGTGGGAGACGGAGAGGTGGAGCTAGTGGGGGTGAAGGCGGACGAAGGTGTGGAAGGCGTAGAGGACGTCGCTCCCACTGCTGCTGCGACCATGGCGCCCTGCCGATGCGCGCGGGCTGCGTAGTCAGCCGTCGCAACTTGGATGAAGTACCGCTACACCCAGGGTAGTAGTTGCAGTGTGTCTGACATGGATGCGAGGACATCCTGGTCGAGGCGGGAGAAGGTGTCTGTGAGCTCAGGGCGCACTCCCAGCATGATGGTGTCCAGCGCCTAGAGCTGAGAGCCGCCTCAGGTGCCTAGGCGAGTGTACAGGCGCATGGCTCGACGCCAATAATCAGCTGCCGACTTCGAGGGTCCCTGATGAAGAGAGTGAAACTCGCGAAGGCGTGCGGACCGGGTCGCGTGAGTCTCAGCTACAAGTAGGGTCAGCGCCAGCTCCCAGCCGCAGCGCAGGTCTGCGCCTGCTTCAGTCCCAGGCGCGTCCAAGAAAGGGCGGAAGTCAACCACTGTCTCCTGTGGAACCGCGTACAGCAGTCCACGCATGGCACGCGCTGGTGTAAGGGACTGGAGCGGATCAGCCGTCTGGTACTGGCTGTGGTAGTAGGGCCAGACCCCCTCTGAGTCCGCCCATACCTGAAACAGGACCTCCCAACAGTCAAACCCCGCTTTGCTGTCGTAGGGAGGCGGGGAAGTCTCGAAGTCCTTAGGTCGTTGCTTCGTGGGGAGCTGGACCTCAGGTGGTGCTAGGAGCGGACGTGGGAAAGGCATGAGAGGCATCAACGCTGCTCCTCGAGCAGCACCTGAGGTCTGACGTGGGTCGCCCTGCTGCTGCTGCTGCCGCTCCGGATGCTTTTGCTGCTGCTGCTGCTGTTGCTGCTGTCCCCTCGGGCTGGGCGCCGGCGTCTCAATGTGCAGGCTACTCATCTGCTCCATCAGTCGGCGAAGCGCATCCTCCCCAGTGGGAGGGGGAGCCTGATCCCACTCCTCGACAATGGACTCCCGTCTCTGCATAGGAGCGGCAGCGGGATCAGCAGACTCCTGGCCCGATGGGGTTGCCTCTCTCTCGTTCCCGGGCTGATGTCCCGGTGTCCCAGACAGAGAGACCAAGGCATCGCGGATCTGCCGCAGAATTGCTGACTGCTCATCCTAGCACTGGCGTAGCGATGACTGCTCCACCAATAGGAAGTCAATTGCCTTTGAGCGTGGGCTGCGGACCCCGCTCGTGACAGTGCCTTCAGGCTCCTTGCCCTTGGAGCTGCTTGACTCCATGCTGAGGCGGTGTAAAAGTTGTCCGAACACAGAACCGTCAGCGTTTCTCGAGGAATTGAAACGCTGGAAAAAATTGACTTTTTGTCGAAAAATTTCACCGTCTGTGATGACATCAGCGTGCTCACAGCTGACGTCAGCAGGGGTCTGCTGACATCAGCAGTTGGCTGCGGGCTTCGTCGCTGCCACTGCTGATGCTGCTGCACTGCGCTGCTGCTGCTCTGCTACTGCGCTGCGCTGCTACGATGCTGCATCGCTGCCGCTACTGCGCTGCGCTGCTGTCGCTGCGCTGCCGCTGCTGCTCCGCAGCCGCGGCAGCACTGCGCTGCTGCTGTGCTGTCGCTGCTGCGCTGCGCTGCTGCTGCTGCGCTGCTGCTGCTGCTGCTGCGCTGCCGCGCAATCGTGGCAGCGCTTCGCTACTGTTGCGTTGCCGCTGCTACGCTGCGCTGCTGGTGCTGCGCTGCCGCTGCTGCTGCTACGCCACTCCGTTGATGCGCTGCTGCGCTGCCACGCTGCCTCTGCTGCTGCGCAGTGGCTGCTGCTGCGCTGCGCTGCTGCGCTGTTGCTGCAGCAGCCGCGGCTGCTGCTGCTGCTGCCGCAGCCGCTGCTGGGTGCTGCCGCGGCTGCTGGCTATTGCCGCGGCTGCTGGCTGCTGCCGCGGCTGCTGCTGCCGCTGCTGGCTGTTGCGGCAGCTGCCACTGCCGCGGCTGCTGCTGCCTCAGCTGCTCCCTTTTGCCGCCGTCACTGCTGCTTCCGCGGCTGATCTCACGGCCACGTCTGCTGCGACCGTGTTGACTGATGCGGCTGTCGTGGCCGCGTCCACTGCTGCGTGGTGGTGGCCCCCCTCACAGGACCCGTTGCTGCTGCGGTGGGCTGTGCTGCTGCTGCCACTCAGGGCTGCTACTGCTGTCGCTCACTGCTGCTGCAAACGCTGCGTCTCTGCAGCGCAGCTGTGCGAGCTCTGGCTTGCTGCTCTGATACCATGAGAAGATTCACCACAGCTTCCTAGCAATGCTGCTGCTGACGTGGCGGCACAGACCAGTCAGCTTAACGCACTAGCATGCAAGCGGGTGCGAGAACAGCAAGGATCAGACTAGGAGAGACAAGACAAGTCTCAGAAGCTGCATTGCCGTGAATTTGCAGAGAGAGTTGATAAATGACAGGTCCACAGCATAAATAGCCGCCGCGGCTCACAGCGGGTGGCGCACGCGGCGGCACCTGTCTGTCTTGAACCGGCCCAAAACCACTGTTTTGGCCATAACTCTGCGCACAGGCGTCCAAACAGAGCGCCGTCTGATCCTACGGATGCAAGACAAAAAGACGGACACAACGACTGGTCACACGCCTATGTCCGGCAGCAGCCAGAGAGTGTAAGAAAACAAACATGCAAATCAGCCTGGCAGGGCTATCCACCGAGAAAATCCTGAATGTCTCCAAACGCAGTCCGTAGGGCGTGGCAACCCTTCGGTACACCAGGTAGGCTACCAGGCTGCCTCCAGCGGGTGGAGCACCACCTCAGGGGGCTCCGTCTCCAGCTGGGTCCACCTCAGGGATCTGCACGAGCATGGACACGGCCGAGTGGTCACAACCAACTGTACAACTGTGTATGTCTGACAGCATTTAACATTGACCTCCACGTGTCCATTCCAGAATATTCAAACAACTTCAACTGCTTTCGATTATGGTCAACAGAAGCATCGCAAACTCTATTGATGTTTCGATCTTGTTTGGTTCAATTTTTGACAGCGCTAGACTTTTACAAAGAAGGGCTTTGGTATTCTCAGTGCCCCCCAACTTCTCAACGGAGCTTCTCGAATGAGCAACTCACAACACGACATCACACATGTCGCTTGGCTTGAACGCCGATGACCCAACTTGTGCCTCTTTCTCATCGTCGACATTCTATATATGTGCTTAACTCACTCAACACATGTCATCGAAGTACACTTAGTGCTTAATCCAAATTATCCATTTGTCCCAAACACTCAAATCATCTTCTGCCCTACACCTCATCCTTGTGATCCACCTACGTTCAGCTCGGCGCAATACTTGGGATCAGAGTGTAGCGGTCATGGAGTGATAACCAACGCATTAACTACTTGGCAACAACCCCGCATGAGTCCTCAGCGCATCTCCACCATTTAGAAAACGCAGACTTCATGAAGACAACAGTGAACAGAACAAGCACAACTGACGAATGTTGAATGTTTTTGCCCCTTGTTCAGTGTTGTAGGATGGATCAGAAATGCTCTGCCGTTTGTGGAGGTACAACGCCTAGATCCGTTGTGGTGTGACTTAACTATGCGCTGTCTCATGTGAGATATGACCTGTGAGTACACCATGTGCGTGAGTGGTGAACTTAGCCATTTTGTTGATTTGGCCAAGTGAGAGGTCATGAGTTCGATCATGGCCCCATGCACATGTTGTTTGTTATGGAAGCTTCCAAGAAAGACATTCCATAGCTTCTTGGAAGCTACATGGTTGGTCTGTCACCTTGACATTAGGGTGCTCATGTGTCAAGCCCACGGCGCATGTCTATTGGTGATGTGGCTGGGTCAAGCCACTCCCCGGGAATGTGCTTTTGAGTTCTAGAACTAGACAGATAGCTACAAAAGGACTTTTCTTGCATGCTTACCAGTTAACCCTTCCTTGATGCTCTCTTGCGTATTGATGACTTGAGCTCTTCTTCAGATGTAATGCTAAGGTGTTAGTACTCTTGAAGGTGAAGTGTATGCCTGACTAAGTTTGGGGTGCATGACACATGTCAACAAAGGAAGGTGTAAAAACATTCGTGAGATTTTTTGGTTTCGCGGCTTCTCTGCCAAAGGTGGTAAGCTCAGTAGCTAACAAAGGGTTATGGGCCCACTCCTCTGGTTAGAGAAGTTTCACGCACACAACCGCTAAAGTTACAAGCAGTGAGAGCGCCTTCAAACTCACCCAACCTCCCTGTTTGCGGGTCATTCATCAGCCGGACGGGAATGCAACACATCTGTACCTTTCTGCCTTGAGAGCTACCATCAGCCTACATCTGCTCACATCGGACGACATGAACAGGGCAAGTAGTTGCCTCTTCTCACCAACGGCCAACAACAGCCTAAAAAATAGGTGCATTGGCATCAACAACAAGTGAATCACTTGTAGCATTTGTAGTTGTAGAGATGGCATGGAGAGGGGAACCAAGGAACCCTTCTCCCATCCTGAGGTTCGCTGGAGAGGGGTTTGTGCTCTAGAAGTGGCAATTTGAGGTCATCATGGATGATAGAGACTTGCTAGGATATCTTGACGGAACTATCCCAGCACCAAAGGAGGAGGGTGCTGATCTTGTGGCATGGGTTAAGCTCAAGAATAAGGCTCTTGCCATTCTTGTGTCTTCCATACAACCCTCGGACCTTTGACAAATCATAGTCTATACAATTGCAGCCGCGACATGCGCCAAACTAGGCAAGGTGTTTCACTCCTCCCCACTTGCCAACCGTCTCTTCATTTTACAAAACCTGATCAGCATGAGGCTTGGCAAAGGGGAGGATGTCTCAACCTTTATGTAAAAGATTGAGACGCTCTCGCAACAAGCCACCATCATGGGCTGGGATCGGAAATCCGATGCAAAGGCCATGATCTTCCTGATGACGCTGCCAGAGAGCTAGGGTCCCATGGTCACAGTGATTGGAGGATGGACTGAAGAGCAAGTATCCTACAACACCATCTTAGAGCATGTGCGTAATCAAGCCATGAGTCGTAGAATTATTGACGCAAACATCGTTGTCTTTGCCTCACGGAATAGCGGCACCTTCCGTAATACCTCGTCCTCTGGGTACAAGGGAAACAACAACACTAGCAACAATGGAAGGGGTCCAAAGTGCCAAGGAAACTGCCACAATTGTGGTAAGGCTGGACACTGGGCTCGGGAGTTCCGGGCACCCAAGAAGGAGGGAGGAGACGAAGATGAATGGCGAAGGGGAAATGGTTTGAAGGATCCCACAAGCTTGATGGCTGAGTGTGCCTCCAACAAAAGAAGGGCGATACTCTAGCCAGCAGCTTACGACCTCGACTAAGGCACAAACGGGCACACCACTTATGAGAAGAGAGACTTCATCTCTCTAGCTCCATGCAACAAGAACTTCGGGGTCGCCAAAGTTAAGGTTGAGGCACCAGAGGGCATTGGTGACTAGCTTGTCAATGTGGATGTTGCCATTGCGGACTCCGACCTCAAGCAAGAGGGGGTAGTCTACTTGCCCACCTTCACAGCCAACCTGCTCTCCGTCTCTACAATAACTGACAATGGCATAACAGTTGTCTTTACAAAGAATGAACCAGTGATAGTCCCTACCAAGGACATCAACATTTCCTACTCTGCCAAGAAGGTTGTAACACACGTTCCTCGTGTTGATGGACTCTCCGTCTTGCAGAACAAAAGGACAACATCAATGGCTGAATCTTCGGCAGACATTGATGATTAGGAGAGTAGCAAAAATGATTTTGATTAGAAGGGACATGCTTGAGCAACAAAAGCAGTGGTAGCATAAGATTCAGCAATAAAATCGCAAGCAAATACAGCCACCGGGGCTGATCATTCTAGCTAGCATCACGTTGCTCGTCAAACGAGACCCGTATCTCGTGAGGATGTTTGAAAAGGGTCACGAGGAGTTCGACGGGTAAGACAAGACCATTTTTTGGTTTGACAATCCCCACTGGCCACGATGATTCACTCGCCAGGTTGTCGTCCCTCCAAACGAGGAATTGCGAAGGAATCTGTTCGAGGAATGCCACGACACCGGTCCAGGTGGACACGTTGGTGAGGACGAAATACTCAAGAACATGGCAAATTCCTAATGGTGGGATACGTTGCAGACCGATGTGGCGACCTTTTGCAAATTGTACGACAACTGTTAGAGACAAAAGTCTCATCGCACACGACAACCCGGGCTACTTCAACCCCTACCCGTTCCGACGGAGCCAGGGAACCGCCATTAGAATGAAAAATGTGAGAGGTTTGCTTGACACCCTCAAAGGATACGACACCATCTTCGTGGTGGACAGGTTTTCCAGAATGTCACACTTCATTCCGACAACCACCACAGTCACCGTAGAAGAAATAACGTGGTTGGTTTTTAAACAGATCACACAACTACATGGAGTGCCACAAATCATCATCAACAAAAGAGACGGCAATTTCACTAGCCATTTTTGGTGCGTCCTGATGATGTTTCATGGCAGTCAGCTCTCAACGGCGTTCCATCCGCAGATTGATGGACAAACCAGGTGAACCAATCAGATGCTCGAACAACCGCTCCACACATTTTTTTGAACCACACGCCATAGATTGAAAAGAAAATCTGCCAACCGTCAAACTCGCATACAAATGCACCACATCTATTGCAACTGGTAGAATACCTTCTAAAGTGGTGTACGGCAAAATTCTCGCCATGTCGGCCGGATTGCAAAGTGAGAGTAACATCCCCATGGTCGACATTTACTGCCGGGAATTTGCAAGCATCTGGGAGGAAATGCGGTAGATCCTTGGAAAGATGCAAGCAACTATGAAGCATGTAGCTGACTGACATCATAGCAATGACGTGTTCAGCACTGGCGACTGTGTCCTCTTCAGCTCGGTGAATATCAGACTATGAGGAAACGACTTTGCGAAGCTCAAACCTTGATGGTTGGGACTGTTTAAGATGGAGTGAATGCAAACCCCAGTTGTCCCTTGACTTTGTCTCCCCGAAAGCATGGCGATCCACCCTGTCTTCCACATCAACAAGCTCAAACAGTACAAAGATCCCAGCATGAGTTTCCACGGCAGAGACGTCGCACCTCCACCTTCCGTATAAGTGGGCAGGGATACATAGTATGTGATCCAAGATATCCTCGGACATTGATGCCATGGAATGATAAGTGAGTATCTAGTCAAGTGGCTATGACACTGCGCACAACATTTCGGAGCCCTACGACAACCTTCGTGACATCGATCATCTGATCCAAAGCTACTTTTGTTGTCATTGGCCCGCTACTGCTAGTGCACCAGGACGTCATGTCCATAAGGGGGGGAAGTGTTACGTCCTTGACGTACATCGGTCCCTAAAGTCCACAGGTGGGAATTCTTATCTTTACATCTGTAACCCACTAAAAGACAACTTCAAGACTTTTACGCCGTTTGGCCAAGGGCATCTTGGCCAACTGTCCAGACCTTTGGTGTTCCGTGCCAAAAGTTTATGAAAACTTTAACCACTTTCCAGAGTGGTCAACGGAAGTATTGCAAAATCTATCAATGTTTTGATATTTCTCAGTTGAATTCTTGCAGGCACTAGACTTTTATGAAGATGTGCCTTGATGTTTTCGAAGCCCCTTGACTTCTGAGCGAAACTTGTCAAATAAGCCACTAGTCGAAGCTGTGCGACCTTGCATGCGTCGCACGGCTTGAACACCGATTTTCCAACTTATGCCACATTCTCATTCTCGACATTTTATGTATGTGTTTGACTCACTCCACACTTTTCATTGAAGCATAATTATTGCCTAATACTAGTTATCCATTAATCCCAAACTCCCTGATCGTGTTTAGTCCCTCCCCTCATCCCAATGAACCACCTACATTCTACTTGGTACAACACTTGATTCACAAGGATGAGGTACAGGACAAAGATGATTGGAGACATTGGAACAATTGGACTATTCATCTAAATCACCGAGTGTAATTCAATGAAAAGTGTCAAGTGCGTCGAGCACATATACACAATGACAAGAATCCAATTGAGGCATATGTTGGGTCCTTGGTGCTTGAGTCGAGAGAAGCGTGCGAGGTCATGCCGTGAGTATCTGCATCAAGAAGCTCTTCCAAGAAGTCCCGGGGCTTAGAAAAAATTTAGGTTCTGTTCTATGAATATTCAATGATGTCCATAAGTTGACCAAACAACATCGAAACATCGAGCTGATTTGTTATAACTCTGTCGACCATTGTGGGAAGTGGTCAAATTTGTGAGAACCTTCAGGAATGGAACATAAGAGGTCAAGGAAGGTGGCGAAATTTGCTCGGTCGATCGGCATAACAATCCTAAAGCTGTCATGCGGTGAGCCACAAATGTAACGAGAAAAGTACACACTCGTTGAATTTAGTGACTCGTGTACGTCATGGACGTAACACTTCCTCCTTTTCAGCCGCGACGTCCCAACACGGTTGCAGGATTAAACCAGGGACAACGGTAATAGCAATCAATCAGGTGATTAATGTCTCACAAGTTATCGTAGGGATTCTAGTAGTTTTTTGCGGCATTGTTGCTATGTCATTTGACTAGATACTCGGTCCTTTTCCATGGCATCGATGTCCAAAGATGTCTTTGATCACGTACTGTGTATCCCTATCGACTTGAAAAGAAGGTGGTAGTGTGACGTCTCCACCGGGTAAGGTCGTGCTAGGGTCCGAAAAGTGCTTGAGCTTGCTGATATGGAAGACATGATGAATTTCCATGCCAGCAGGAAGGAAAAGGCGTGCAACGACAAGGTTTTACATCCATTCAATCTCAAACAATCCCAGAATGGGGGGGTTTGAGCTTTGCAAAGTCCAGTCCTCCGAGCTCAATGATTGTTGAGCTGAGGGGAACACGGTTGCCAGTGCCAAACAAGTCAACGTTGTGATTTCAAGCGGCCTTTTGTTGCTTGTGTCTTTATGAGGGTCTGCTGAGTTTACTCCCACACGCTTGACAAATGCCTATAGTGGATATTGAGCACCGGAATCTTGTTCTTAGTTTGTAGTTTAGTCGGTGTGTGGAAATGTTGCCGCATACCACTTAAAATAGTGATTTAATCAATGCGGTAAAAGTGGTGGAGTTGTACGTGATTTCGGCAATCGACAGTTTGGCTGCCCAATCGATGTCATGCAGCTTAGAGAATGTGTGATGATGTTTTTGGAGCTTCTGATTGTTCCGCTCCTTGTGCCCATTGGTTTGAGGATGGAAGCCCGTTCATAGTTGGATCTGACTGCCATAAGGTATCATCAATTTGTGCCAAAAGTGGCTAGTGAAACGGCCATCTCTATTGTTGATGATGGTGAGTGGCACGTCCCACCTGTCCCTTTTGTGATGACGGTGGTTGTCATTGGGATGAACTGTGACATTGTGGAAGACATTTTCACCACAAAGACGATGACATCGTAACCCTCCAGAGTGGCAATCTTGTCACAAAATCCATGTTGATGTCCAACCACGGCTCCATCAAAACAGGAAGTGGTTAGAGTAGACTGGACTGCCTCATGCTACGAGATTTTTGTCTATGACATGTATGGCATGTTTTGTATAAAGCTGACACAGCTACCTACATCTTGTCCCACCAATAGTAATTTTCTAGCAACTTAAGCATCTTGTCCTCACCGAAAATTGTACATATGGTATTCCTCCAATAACATTCTCCGTAACTCCTTGTTCCGTTGGACCATGAATTGGCAAGTGAATTTTCGCCACCATTAGGGGTCGCCAAACCAAAACTTTGTTTTTTCATACCTACCAAACTCCTTGCAACCCTTCACAAACATCCTCACAAGGTACAGGCATTTTTCAACAAGTAGTGTGCTAGTATTGGCCATTATATTTGGCTGCCAATTGAGAGCATCCACCAGATTGACTTTTCCAGGTCGATACTTGATTTCAGAGTCAACGTTGGACTCAATGGAACTCCATCCATCGAGTCTGTCGACGGTTCAGATTTGGCTGAGTCTTGAAGTATTTCAAGGCCTAGTGGTCAGTGCGGATGATGCATTGTCAAAACTCCAAGTAGCACTGCCATGTATTGAACTCGTGCACGACTGCAAGTATTTTTTTCTCTTGCACTACATTTTTTTGGCCCGTGTATTTTTGTCGACATGTGCACGACCGGTTTTTCTCCACCACTCTTGTCTCGGAGGAGAACGGCTCCAATGGCTTGATCAGCCGCGTCAGTGGCCATCATGTGATCTACCGCTGGATCTGCCAATCGTAATGCTGGAATCGATGTAAGAGCATTTCTCAAATAGTTGAACACTTCTTGCTTGCTGTCTCCCCAATTCCACCTGGTGGATTTCATAGTGAGATCACCAAGAGGCACTGGCACTCGAGTGTAGTCCGTTTCAAATCAACGGTAGTAGTTACAAAAGCCCAAAAATACTTAGAAGTCTAGAACATTTGTGGGCATCAGCCAGTAAGCAACTCCCTAACTCCCTCTTGTTTTTTGGGTCCATGGTGATCCGTCCGCCACTGATGACGTGGCCCAAAAGCTTGATCGAATGATGAGAAAAGTCGCACTTTCAGAGTTTTCCAAAAAATTCTCTGCTTCTAAAACTTGAAGAACTTTTTGGACGTATCCGTGGTGCTCCTCCGAGGTGCGGTTGTACACCAAGGTGTTGTTGAGATACATGAAAAAAACGTTATCAAGGTACGGGTGGATAAAATAGGCCATAGTCATTGTAGATGTGGTGTGGGTGTTTCTTAGTCCAAACGGCATAACCGTGAACTCCAAGAGTCACATCTGGTGCAAAATTGCGTCTTCTCAACGTCCTTATGAGATACATAGATGTGATGACTGTCGTTAGGTACCTCCGTTTTGCTTATAATTCGTGCTCAGTGGAGTTGGTAGAAAGGTTTGCCCGTTTATGGATGAGGGCATTGGTGCATGACAATGAAGTCGTTCAATGCTTAGTAGTTCATGCACATCCACATCTCCTAGGTTTTCTATTTCACAAAGAGTACAGGTTCTGCATAGGGTGACGTGGAAGGTCTAATGAACCCCTGACCAAGCCTCCTGTCTAGCTACTTCTTGAGTTTGGTCAGCCCGTGATTGCACACCTAATAGCTCCCCTCCACAGTTGCCCACCTTCAGGTCTGTTTTATGGTCAACGTTTCATTGTGGAGGTAACTCCCAAGGAATTTGATCAGGGAAAATCCCTTGGAACTCCTCGATAAGTGCTGCAAACTCCTCCGATATTGCTGCATATTTTTCATGTGTCGAGGCCAATGAGGTCGTCTCGGCAACTGTGACTTATTCTACTTACCAGGTCTCCACATGGACTAGCCACACTTGAGCTCCGCGTCTCAAATGTCTTTTGGCCACGTCTAAATGTATCAGTTGGAGTTTTGTGGCTATCGTAACTTCCTCTGTCGCTTCCAACTCTGCTCCGTCCCATAGCCGCCAGTGCACCGTGGGTTGCTTGATTAAATGTGAATGCCATTTTCTACCAGCCATGCTAATGTAGATTGATTCACTGCTCAAGTCCACCTGTGCATTGTGCTAGTACAGGAAATCTCACTCGAGAATGATTTTGTGGTCGCTCATTGGGCAAGTTCTCTAAACAATTACGTCGTGTAAATCTCGAATTTGCAATCAGACTGGTTTGTAAATTCAACGGCTCTGCAGTTATTCGTTCACAAAATCTCATTCAAACACTCCCAATTTGGTCTGTTAACCCAGCCTCAAAACCATGTTGTTGCCAACAGAACTGTGAGGAGCTCCTCCATCCAGTAGCGCCTGTACCGCTTTGCAACTACTCAGTGGTACTCATGGTACTATCCCCGGTTGGTCGTTCTTGTACTCCTCGTCGAAGTTTATAATCTTTGGAATCCTCGTTTGTGGCAATGGGAGCCGCTCAAATGGGCGATCGGGTTGGAGCCTCGCCATCTACTCCTACATTTTGTCATTTCCCGACTCGTTTTTTCTTTGTGAATCCCTCTCCTTTTTTAATCTCCTAATTTTGCTTTCACCATCGAGTACAAAACTGATCTTTGATTTCAATATTCTCCTTGTACAAATTCATGCATTTTGTTAAGGGGGCACATAATTCATTCCATTTTGAAAATGCAACATGTTTCCCTCGACCCTCATGTGTTGTTTGTTGAATGAAAAAACAGAGTTCGGGTCACATCCTCAGAGCTCAAGTGGATGTGACGTGGACCAAGGCCTCGTTCGGGAGCCCTTTTTTTTGTTGTTGTTGTGGGTCCGAGCCTGTTCCCGCATGTCTGTGGACGTCTGGCCGGACCAGTTTTGGCTCGGTCAGAATTTTTTATTTACCGCTTTATTTGGCTGTTGTAGGACATGGTTCGGCAACGAGGCGCACAAAACCTTCTCACAAAATGCACTACAATCCCCGAGAATTCTTTATAATGCAACTACAATTTTTGTTACTCTTTTGGTGGATGCTTAAAATCACGATCATCTATCTCGGCTGTCCACAGTGCAACTACCTTGACTCGTTTGAATCCTTCAATTTGAGATTTCGAACTGGGCGAAGCGAGCTTACGCACTCCGCCCGACGCAGCGCGCTAACGAGTCGCTTGATCCAGCCTTCCTCATGGCTGGTTCAACACAAGTAGTGCGTACTCGAGCATGCACAAGGTGTGTTCTCCATTATCGACGGCCAACTGTGGACTCTGCTCTTAACACCATCAACGGTTCCTCCTCCTCCTCCTCCGCTGGCGCAACTCCTCAGCCTTTATCGTATGGACTTTCCACCTCCCAGTGGATCGCATCCATACCGAACGACCGCGACCACATTCCGCTAACTTCACGCATTCGCGTGAATGCACGCAACGTCCGCGATGCAATGCGTCAAGACTATGTTAACCACGCTGCTTGTACAGAGGGATGCATTCCATACAACGTCACACCATTGGTCGGCAACGACCGCGCTGGGTATGTGGATGGACTTCACGTTCCCATGGCCCCATACCTTTTCCAGTATGTTGCAGCCGGGATTGCACCACTTCCACCGTTCCCAGACGTCATCGCGGCGAAGCCCGCCCCTGTTCTACCTGATCGAGTCCAACTCATCAACGCCAACAAGCCCGCCGCATCATCCTCAAGTGACCTCGGCTCTGACCGCGCTACAACGTGGCCGCCTGGTCGCATGATGTGGAACCCCGACCGCGATGTTACACTTCTCCGCATGGTGGTGGACCATGCGTCTACTTTTCGGAACACGGTGGGTTGGTTGGGCAAGCTATATGACTATATAGCGCCCATGCTAGCTGATGAGTTTGGCATAGAGCGTGAACTGTTGAAGCGGTCACAAGTTCGCTCGCGCATGTCCATTTTGACAACTATGTGGAAGAATGCGCAGTCATTGATTGGCCTTAGTGGAAGCAGTTTGAACCGCCAGTCATGGATTGTGGATTTCAGTGCTGAGAAGTGGGAAGAGATAAAGAAAGTGAACCCAGAGCAGGTGAAACTTGAGGGCAAAGCCATGCCATGGTATGATCTTGCATGCAAGCTATTTGCACCCGACAAAGCATGTGGCCAAAATGTAGTGTCTAGTGAACATGCAGTGACCAAAGAGCAGGACCCAGCCGATGAGCCTACGGATGAAGAGGAAGGTAGACGTGTGAAGGGCAAAACAGTCATTGAGAGGACTATTGAGAAAGTAGAAAAGATGGTGAAAGGTGCAAAAAAGCTGGATTTTGTGATTAAAAACAAGGGCCTGAAGACAACATATGGGCATGCAGTTCGTATCATCCACAACGATGCCTCCATCCACCAGTCCAACAAGATTCCTCTATTGGATGCATTCAAGGTGGACCCCGATGCATGCGAGGACTTTGTCCACTCAGCGGGGGTTTTGCGCACGGCTATGGCAGGCTGTGTGCTAGGCAACATCCCTAGCTGGCCACGTGACTCGGAGGCCACAGCCGCATCCACCGAAGGAGCCGGTGGTTACGTGTCGCAGCGCCCGGCACAGTCCCCCAACCTTGAGGCTAACGAGACAATGTCGGACTACTACTAGTGTATTTGTGTATTCTATTTTCTAAGATTTTGGTGCTGAGCTTGCGGTGTCCTCCTCTTCCCCTCTTGCTTGGCAGTCAGCCCACATGGCCTGTGCAATGTTCTCCCGCCTTGTGCGCATGGCTGCATCTCCATGCCGACGTCCCCTTCCCGGATTCTGTCAAGGTGGTTCTGCTTGCAGTGGTGCGTCCACGTCCTCCATCTCATTGTCACTGTCGGGCCTGCTCCTCTGAATGATGTTGTGCATGATGAAACAAGACAACATGAGTTTAGATTGGAAAAAGGACATTGTAGTTTGTTACACCACAGAGTATGTGAAAACGTGCTTTCAAAGTTCCGAATTCTCTTTCAATGCATGACCGTGCAGATGCATGTCGCCTGTTGTACAACTCATGAGTATCGGTTGGTGGAAAGGCACCGAGTTCAGGCAGATGATACCTTCTCCTTCTAAACGGAGTCATCAAGCCATAGCCTTCCGGCAACGCCACATCCGCTAGTAGATATTCATGACGAGCCAATCTGAAACCACGGCGTAAACCAGCATTGAATATCCGTGCATCATGCATTGAGCCTGCCCAACCAACTAGAACAAAAGTGAAGCATAACTGTGGGTCACATGTGGCGAGTACATTTTGGGTGATTTAAATGTGACGGTTGATGAAAGCAGCGGGCCGTAGCGCTGGAACAATGACACAAATGTGGGTGCTATCAATGGCACCCACGCAATCTGAAAACCATGGCATGCAACCCCGTCTACCACTCCATGCCGCGGCCGGGGGATCACCATCATGTGGCTGTCTAATGACTGCTGGAGCCAAAGACACGATCTCTCGAAGAACCTCTCTTATTACATGGTGTACAATAGATGCTGCCCTTTGAAAAACTTCACATAACTCACGAAGTGACATTGCATGACAAACACACATCAAACATATGAGCAGCTTCTCTTGTAGCCGGAGGTTGGTGTCTGTTAGTGCCGTGTTGTCGCACATGTAGGCCACAATGCTCTCCCACTTCTCTGGCCGCATGCGAGTGACGTTGAAAATGTGCCGTGGATGGCCAGTGGCCAGCTCCTGAAGCCAGGGTGTAGCGCCAAAAGTGCCCGTGTCCATGGGCCTTCTGAGAAAAGAGGTAATGAGCATCCTCGTGAGCTCACAGAGCACAAAGTGAACAGCGCGTCGAATCCTTGTGTGAAGCCAAACAGCACGGCGGATGAGAGCTTCCCGCACGATTGCGCGGTGGGAGGCGGTATCCATGGTGGCGGTGTAAGTTTGAAGGAGTACGAGTCTCTTTTGTTGCTCATTGTGGACTGAATTCGTGCCATGCTGCGCTTTTATGCGGAAGCCGTCACTTCGGCCGTTGCTATGGCCAAAGCAACGGCCGAGCAGCAACCTGGCTGAAGCCATTAAAACGGCTATCTTGCGCATGGAAAATGTTGAAAAATTGCCCCTCCGCATGCCCAAGTGCAACGCCGGGAGGCACCGACGAGCCACCAGGAATTGGAAACTCCACGCCGGCGGATCTGGCGACTTGATGATTGCTCGGATCCTAAAATGGATGATTTCCCCGTAACATTGACAAGTCGCTGAATCCGGTGGAAGTTGTTTCGCCGGAATCGGACAAGTATCGGGGGAGATATGGCCTTCCAAAGTTGGGGTGTGCGCAGAGGCTCTGGGAGCCGGCTGCGACTCGAAATCCGGTGGATAATCGACCAGATTGAGTAACAAAAACACCATCTGGAGAAATTGCTCCGGAAGGCCTGCCGATGCGTCTGGTGGATAATCCACCTCATCAGGTGGATCATCCACCGGATCCTGTGGTGCAGGTTGTTACTGAGGGACTTAGCCAAAATCATGGCTCGGCGTCCGAAACTCAGTAGTACGTTTTTTTACTCGGGGACTTGGTCAAACTTCTGACTGCAGGTCCGTGGATAGGTTTCGAACCTCGTCACACCCCATCACCAAACTCAACCCAAAAGTGGGTAGGGTGCGTGGAAACAGTGCAAGGGACCCATACATCACGTGCAACGGGATCTGCGCCTTGGGAAAGGCGCTTCACACGTGAAGGAAGGCGCCATGCTGAGTGGTGGCGTCAGGCTTCTTTGGTTGGTGAGACCTGCACTTTGGCAAGCGTAACTTGGGCTACGCTTGGCTGAATCGCGCGCGGTTTGGTGCGTTGGAAAGCTCATGATTAGTATTATAAATTTTAATCATTTCAATGTACAAAAACTAATGCAAAATCACGTTATGCCCTTTGCAAAAGTGACTGTCTCTAAACTCCTACTCACATAGCGTGAGGCGACCCGAAAGCTCACGCTCAGTCTCAGATTCGCCCAAAACAGAAGACGCGAATCACTAGAGACAATAAAAAAATGTCAGGACCGCACCACGTCGATTCCTCCTGACAGAAACCGCTCAACGGGCACTAACCCAGCGGTCCACGGGTCGACTCCGACGGTTGCCAAAAAATCTTTCCGTCGGCCACGAAAAAAACGGGAGACTGCGCAAAAAGAACGGGT
>SZWC01002554.1:72237-91651 GCA_023375785.1 Penium margaritaceum | reverse complement strand
TGTGGCTAGGATAGCCTTAGAGGTGAGGGAACCTATGCTGCACCCTTGAAGACCACAGGGGTCATTCTCTGGTGAGAAATTTCAGTCAAAGACTGTGCCCTATGCAACTTATGTTGCACCAGTTAAGGTATCCACGGAACCCTCGTCCCATGGATTATGTGGGAGTCACACCCACTGACCCTCACCCCTAAGAGTATCTTTACCACGGGTCGTAACCCTGTGGTTGGAGGTTTAATGGCAAGTTTTAGCCTATCCACTGAAGTACTTGCCCCCCCGATGTGCTGGATTTGCTGCACCAAATATGCTTCAAGCTGGGGTGTAGAACGAGGTGTGGTGGAGATATTTTTTGGTCTATTTTGCAGATTGTGATTGGGCATGTTAGTTGTTGGACCATAAGATCAAAGCCTGAGGCCCAAGCCGTGATCATGGATTTTGTGTTCAAGAAGAATTTTAGGCTTGTAACTTAGATTTGTACTTCCTTTGAGCTTTTTTTTTGTTTTTTTTTTTTTTGGTTTCCAAAACAAACAAACCAGATCCTCCTTGTAACCTCGGTTTTGATATGATTTCCCTTTTTCCCTTGTCGACCCCAATTTCTAGCTTGAGCGCAACGTTGAGCACAGCGAAAAAACTTCCAAGGGCCTCGAGCGCAAGCGACCACCTTTTTTTTTTTTGGCGGCAATAGATACGCCTTGGGGGTGGTCACCCTTTTGTTGGCACCATTACAGTGGGGGCTTACGGCTACGCCGTGCCCCTTATAACCTGGGTTATACCAACGTAGGTACCCATTGGTTAAGAAACCGTAGGGTTATGTGGGACTTCCACTCCTAGGAGGAGAGGTCACACACTAAACATCCACCACCAAGAGTATCTATTCCACTGGTCGTAACCAAGTGAAAAGGGGGTTCAGTGATTGGTTTTATTCAATCCTCTGAAATACCCAGCCCCCCAGGTTGTTAGGCTTGTTGTACCAGATACTGGATAGCTGTGGGTGGAGGACTGCGAATGGTGGGGAGAGTTTTGTGTCTATATTTGCTATTTGTGGTTGGGCGGTGAGTGAGATGAGGAGTTGACAGAGGCGCTTGGTTTTGCCAGATTTATGAAGAGAGGCGATGTGAGTATTTAGATTTTGTATAGACGTTGTAGTGATTCGGGGTGCCAAATAAGCTGTTGGATTTTTAAAACGTTTTTGATTTTCCAAGGAGATTTGGCAGCGGTATCTCCATAGTTCTGTGAAAACTGCTGCTTGTAGCAGTTGCTAGATGTGGAAGCGGGGATGATTGCTTTCGAAGAGGAAAGGGTGTTGTAAATGTGTGTCGCACATGAGAAGGAGGCTTTGTTGGAGTTTGTTGAGAGTTTGTTGAATTCTTTCGCATGTGTGGAAGGCATGTGTGATGGTTTCATGGAATAGTTCGCATAGTGGGCAGATGTTGACAAAAGGTGGACGGAAAAATCTGATTCTTTCTCTGACCTGCATGCAGCAAATAAGGATTTTGAGGAGTTTGTCTTTTGCCTGGGGTGGTAGGGTGTCTGCTTTGATTATTGCCGTGGTGGCTTTGGTTGTAACAGCTGAACCTGCTTCTTCTAACCATTTGTTGGGGTATACTACCGGCTTGAGGCATTGCTGGAGAAGATGTTGGCATAAACTCATGAGTTTGGGTTGTTTTGTGCCCAGTCTCCATGAAGGTTGAAGAAAGTTATTTGCAAAACCTATGAAGTGGTTTTCTTCTGAGTGGACTGGGGTGAGGTGACTGATGTCATGAATAACCATGGGAGGCTTGTTTGTTTCAACAATGCGTAGATCCTGTTGGACTTGAACTGTTTTGATCGTGAACTCCTCTTCCTGGAAAGTGACTCGGTATAGGAAGAAGGGTACTTTGTCTGAGTAGTTGGTTAGAACCCAGTACTCAAATTGATCTGTCATGATGCTATCCATGTGGGAGATACAGTCTACCCATGACTGTGGTAAGTTTGTCCGGATTCTCTTGAGTATGTTGAGTTCGCTTGTCGTGAGCGATTCGGGATCGAGGGGGGTGAAATGTGTGGTGAAGAGATGCCCTTCTGTGGGAAATAAGTGTTTGACCTGAATTTCCTTTTCGTAGAGGAAAAATTCCCTGTGGTCAATGCCAAAAGGCGTGCCGTTAGGTTTTGTGAGGAATCTGTTGAAATCTATGTACTCTTCAAGAATCTCATGTCTGACTAGTGTGGGTGGGATAATGATTGGGTTGGTTTTGATGATATTGCTTAGGTTCTCGAACCATCGTGAGCGTTGAACTTTTTTGTTTCTGAGGATTGCCGGATGAGAGAGGAAGAAATGTCCCATCTTCTTAAAACTGTTTGACATACAGGCGACAGTTTTCCATTGTTCTGTCGTGGGCTGAAGAAGTTTGTACACTCTTTGAGCACTTTGTGCGGCAATAAGAGTTTGTGGGCATAGCATGCCGAGTCCCCCCTCCTCTTGGGGTGTGATGGCGAGGTTTATGTTAACGAACCGTAGCTTTCCATCCTTTTTTGTACCTGAGAGAAAGTTGTATAGAGAATTCTTGAGTTGAGTTAGAATTTCATTTTATGGAGAGCACAGGTCCGACCTGTAGAGATGTTTAGGCGTGAGGTACATGTTGATGATCGTTACTTTGTGAGAATCGGTAGGTGGTACTTTCGCCAGACCTCTATAGCTTCCTGGATTTGATTTTTGATGATTTCCCACATTGCAGGGGACATGGTGTCTTGGTCTAAGAACAACCCTAGAACACGTTGGGGTTGGGTAGTGTGTTGATATGTCGTATTTGTAAGCGGGTCTGAGTTGGGGCCTGCTGGAAACATGAAGGTTTTCGATGCGTTGGCCTTAAGGCCTGTGAGGCTTTTGCATTCATCCAGTATAGTAGCGGCTGTATATAAATCTTCTTGATCTTTTATGAAGATCGTGGTGTCGTCAGCATATGCACCAAAAGTTGCTAAAAAATCTAGCAGCAAGACTCGGAAAGCGACCGCCTATGTGTCCTGTGCGTTGACGAGAGCACAAATTCTTGAAACACAGCCTGATCCACATCACATCTGCTCGAACTCAGCGGATGTGACCCGAACTCTCTTTTTTCTTTCGATACGCAACACACAAGGGTCAAGGGAAACATTTTTGTGTTTTCAAAATAGAACGAACTATGTGCCCCGTAACCAAATACATGAATTCGCACGAGAAAAATAAATGATAAATATCAAAATCAAAATATCATTACAGTGTGCAATGTGGCTCGAGAGCCGCTAGCCATTGGATTCCTGCATCTGAGTGTTTTAGTCAACAGTGTTAATACAATCTGTTATAACAGTCATATACGGAAGGTCATCTTGGGTGCTAAAAATGGCAATAACTCGCTATGTCTCTCGCTTGAGGTAGTTTGAGTAGAAATAAGTTTCATTGGGAATGAAGTAACTGTCGGTGATGATTAGAACGTTACATACACTCTGTTACTTTGGATCGATGTCACAGGCGTTGGTGCCTATACAGTGTATCAGACTTCTTGTTCAGCTTCCCACAATAGGTACGTGCAATGCGTGTGAAGTCGTTCTATGTTTTTGGTGTCCCGAGAGGGTCGCACCACATTAAAAGATTTTCTCAACAGTTAGCACACGTACGGTCGACGATGTAAGAGCGGTCACTTGAGCCCTTGATCGGACTCTGCAAGTCTCTCGCTACCATTGGATGGCCTTTGGATCAGACGACCAACTCAAATATGTGCAAAAGCGGGGTTGCAAAGTCAATTTTCTTGTTTTTGTTTTTCTTTTTGTTGTTGTTTTTGTTGTTGTTTTTGTTGTTGTTATTGTTGTTGTTATTGTTGTTGTTGTTGTTGTTGTTGTTGTTGTTGTTGTTGTTGTTGTTGTTGTTGTTGTTGTTGTTGTTGTTGTTTTTGTTGTTGTTGTTGTTGTTGTTGTTGTTGTTTTTGTTGTTGTTGTTTTTGTTGTTGTTGACTCCAAGAATGGTGAGGCAAACCTCCAAAATTGTCAGCCACATCTTCAGCATCGGGCCCTTAGAGTTTGTGGGACAAATTAGTCAAGAAGTGCCGGCCAAACATAGGATTCACTTAAGATTTGAAGATCCCTCTTGGAGAGCATTGCTTTACACGCACGGGATTTTTTTAGCTCCTCCATTGCCGCATTGAGTTGTTGGAGCAGATGGGTGTTGAGGCTCTGGAGTCCCAACAAATTTTGGTACATGTATTCAAGCCTGTCGGACAGTACCTCCCATCGCACCTGGTATCAACTCCATGCCAGCAACAGAGGCCAAGGGTTCCTTGAGCCCGACGAGTCTACCACCAGGTTGGTCGTTGGGTTATTCAGGGTCGTGCCATCAACCAAAAAGGTCAGCACTACTGTCTAGTTCATCTGGAGAGCGTCGGTGTTTGCGTGCTGTTGATCCTTTGTCACCGGTGTGTTTGCTAGTGGCTCCAACTTGCCACCGTGTACCCTTGCTCCCTTTGCCGTTGTCGTTGCAAGATTTGTGATCTCCTTAGCAGTGAAGATGTGCTGAAGACTCATGCGAGACTGTCACCAGGTAGTAAACACATCAGTTATTCCTCCAACTTTTTTGTGCTCTGATACCAAGTGTTACATTGGGCGAAACATTGGTGATTCACACGGATGAGGTGTGGGACGAAATACAATTTGAGGATTTCAGACAGTTGCATTAAGTAGTAAGTGTACTCCAGAGACAAGTGTCAAGCGTGACAAGAACATACATGCAATGAGAATTGGAATGAGGAATGTGGTGGATCATCAATGCTCCAGCCAAGCGACGCATGCCACGTCATGTCGTGAGTGGCTACTTCAAGAATCTCTGCTGATAAGTCAGGGAGCTTATAGAAAATCAAGTCCGGGTTTTATATATATTGAGTGCCAAGGAGAAGTCAACCGAACAATATCAAGATATCAATATAGTTTTTTATGCTTCTATCCACCATTCTAGGAGGTGGTCAAAGTTTTTAAAGTCTTCTGGAACGGAATACCAAAGGTCGGGACATGTGGCTGAAATGCCCTCCGTCAATCGGAAAAACAATCTTGAGGTTGTGGCATGGTGGGCCACGGATGTGATTGCAAAAACACCCACTCACAGAGTTTAGGGACTCATGTACGTCAAGGACCTAACATCTTGTTATGCCAAGTGGACAATGGGTGGTTCAAATGGATGAGGTGCGGAGCAGTAGAAAACTTGAGCAATCATCATAAATGGATAACTTGTATTCATGAGTAAGTGTAATTTGATGAAAATTGATGAACAAGTCGAACGCATAGATACAATGACAAAAATCACAATGAGGCATACATTGAGTCCTCGATGCTAAAGCAGAGCAATGCATAAGAATTCACCCTGCGAGTGGTTACTCCAAGAACCTCCACCAAAAATTCGGGGGGATTTGAGAGTGTCGAGATGTGATCTAAAAAATAACCAGTGCCATCAAGAAATCAACCATATTGTATCAAAACGTCGGTACAGTTTGTGACACTTCTAACAATCATCCTATAAAGTACCCTACCTCCTCTATTACTCTGACGAAATTTAATTCCTGTTGTGTTCAAGGGTGGGACATAATTAGGTCCATGCCTTGTATCCAGTAGTATGAAATTAACTTGGAGGACATGTGTGAATTATTCCGGTGTATACATTCCCTCCAGGTGTAACAAACAGATGGGAAGCTTGGCCCACTGGGCCAAAACTGCGGTAGTTGAGGGTCTCCGACCCTCAACTTATCCCATCCGTCGCCCCACAGGCCAGGTCCAGTCCAAGCCACGTGGCACACTGGCGCTACACCAGGTCCACTTCAATTTCAGGTTGACGCCGAATTCACGCGTGATTGTGTGAGCATGCCACTTTTGCTCTCAATGGCCTCGACTGCGCGTAGCTCAGACGCGGAAATGGGTGTAGGGGAGGTAGGCCTGATGGGCTGGACTGAGGTGGCGTCTGCTAATCTGACAATACAGACACATGGACGGTGCCGCGCGATGCCAGGGCCGGGCGATGCAAGGCGAAGCGCATGACAGGAGACAGGAGACAGGGACAGGATGATTCGCGCACCAGCTGGCAGAGGTGGAAGGAGGGAGGTTTGCGCACAATTACTGTCGTTTGAAGTAAGACGCACAGAATTCAATGCGCTTATGCCACCGTCGGGTCTTGCGCAGGAGTTTTCTGAATTAACCCAACAAAAACAGGCTGGTTTTTGTGTACCAGTGGTGCAAGATTAGACCCCGGGTACTCAAAACAAACAAACAGAAATCCTTAACAAAAACATACAGGACTGTCGGCATATTTAAGGTATTAAATTTTTTTAGATGATTTGGGAAGAGGACACCGGAGGTCGGGGCAGGTGGCAAGAATACCCTCGGCCGTACGTAAAAGAAAATCATGAGGTCTTCGTGCACTGGGCCAGGATTGTAAGGATAAAATTTCCCACTCACGGAGTTTAAGCACTCGTGTATGTCAAGAACGTAACACTTCCCCCCTTTTAGCTGCGAAATTTTGGTGCAAAAGCAGATATAGGCCGTTGACGATGGTATTGGACGTCAATCAGGTGATCGATGTCTTGGAGGCTGTCGTAGGGCTCCTAGCTGTTGTGCACGGTGCCTTGTTGGGGTCCCGATAGTGCATGATCTTGTTGATGCAGAAGACAGGGCGTATCGACATGTTGTCAGGCAGGCAAAGTCGGGCGATGACAGAGATTGGCATTCCCTTGATCTCAAATAACTCCAACCATCGGAATCTGAGCTAAGAAAATTTCCTTCCTTGGATTTTGATGTCTGCCGAGCTGAGTAAGACACGGTCGTGAATGCCGAACACGTCATTGTTGCGTTCTCCGTCTGCTGCTCACTTTTGTAGCTTGTGTCTTTGCAAGAGTCTGTCGTGCTTCCTCCCAAACGCGGGAGAAATCCCGTTGGTGGATGCGAACTGCAAGGATGTTGCTTTGGCTTTGTAGTCCTGCTAGTGTGGTGGGAAGTTTTTCATGAACCACTTCAAACAGAGTGTTGCCCATTGCGGTGGAAACTGCAGAGTAGTACGCGAGTTTGGCAGGTGGTAGTTTGGCTACCCAATGAGTGCCCACTGACATCAGTGTCAACTCACAGTGAGAAGAAAAAGTGGAACCGGTTCTTTGTGCATCACATGGAGTTAAAGGCCGGGAGTTGATTGCAACACACAGTGGATCAAAGATGTAGGCAAGCGTGCCAAAAATGCGATGAGCACGCCAATAGAGGAGGAAGCTCGGGAAAACCTGATTGGGTGGGTTGAGATGGATCAAACCGGAGGCGGGGGCGATGGAGCTGTTGAACAGATTGGATGAGACAGAAGCAAAAAGTTGAAGCCGGACCTCCAGGTCATAAAAAATGGCGATGATGTATGTTGAGAAAGAGAGGGGAATAAGAAAACATCAAGACCAAAAGAAACTGAAGCAAGAGTATGAACATAACCTTATATAGGTCATGGTTCATAAAACACCGATGCGTGCCATCCCAAACCATTTGGTGCGCGAGAATTTGCCAAGCAGCTTGTAACTATTGCGTAGCACAAACATTGAAAAAAATCTCTAGTTAGACCACACATTTATTTGATTGATGTAACATAAATTTGAAGTTGAATGGTTGGGCTCAGAATGTTTGTTTAGATAAATGCACTATGATGGCCTCATCCATGATTCAAGCAGTGTTTCTTAGACCAAATGGCAAGGGTGATTTTCTGCTCACTCTCCTTGGACTAGTATTCAGAGGGCTCATATTTTGGGTTCCACAGTTAGTTGCAGCAGCCGAGAGTTGGCACACAATTGAATATCTTTAAACTTGTTTACGTATCTACTTGTATCATAAACATATTCACTTTCATAATCACTTTCACCTCCACTCCTCTCCCCAACTTCCACAATCATTCTGCATGAACAAGACATGATTGTACACTTGTGTATAATTTTACAATGTTGCGTGCAATGAATGCATTTGATCGTACACCTCCACATGCAACCTTCCATTATGCATTAATCCACAACTCTGATGCCATCTAACTCTAGCCTTGCCCATAGGATACATTACACTTGTACAAAAAAACTTCATCTCAACATACACATCCAACTCACTTGCCACTCGCACTTCCAGCCTCAACTCCTCTTCTTGCACCAAACTCTAGTTATCCTCAAATGATGTCATACACTAGTCTGCATTTTTGTCCACACAAACATATCCATATTCACTCCACATGGAAATTTCACCCAACACCCTCCACCTCCACTTCCATCTACCTCTAGCTCCACCATATATTCACTATAGATTAGAAAGCTTGAAATACATTCAGTCAATGAAAGTGCTTCCTTGTCCTTAAAGAAAGAACTTTCATTCCCCACCCTGTCACCCCAGTACTCAGTTCACACACACAAGATTTTTATGAAAATTGGATCTTCCTAGTACCTTCCTATTCCACAAAGTCCCTTAAAACCCACTTAATGTAGTGTATGAGACTTCTTTGATGAAATGTTTTCCCATAGTCCTCAGCCTAACCCATCAAGAATCCGCAGACAGAATAATGCTGACACCAGCAAAGAGTTTATGACCTCCTTGTCATAAATAGAGTAACCTTATTCCATCTCAGAGATTATGAGATGGTGATGGATGTATCGGAACTTGAAATTGGTTTTTTTTCTTGTATGAGTTCGGCATCTAGTCACAGTCGGACACTTGCAACTTGTGCAAGTTCCACTAGAAAGAGATGAACTATGCCACCCACAACAAGGAGATATTCACTGCAGTAGCTGCCTTCAAGAAATAGTAGTTCTACCTTGAGTTATGGAAGTGTACAGTCTGTACCTGCCACCACACATTCAAGTACTTCATATGCCAGCCATGCAAAATCAACCCGGCCAATATGTTGTTATGGTGAATGGAGGTGAAAATGCAGATTGTATCATTCACTTTCCACAAGGATGCCTTTCTTGTTAGAATCTTCAAGGAGGGATACAATGCACAGTGCATGGGGAGTAAAAAAATCATGTTTTCCTTCTTTGAGGTGAAACATTTGTGACTGCGTGTCATATAGACAATGGTGACTCTTGTAATGCATTCACTTTGACAGTGAGAGTTGAGGGTTGTCATAGTACCAGAGCAAGCATTTTTCTAGAAACGAGATGCTGACGACTATGGCCCATCCCTTTTGGAGGCCCACTACATTGTTCTTGGTGGAAAATGTTTCCTAGCCAAAAGGCATGGAGGAATGAGACCAGGTGTCTCCTCCAACCCTTGCCCATTCCCAAGAAGTATTGTGACCTCACTGTGGACATCATCTCTGGATTTCCCAAGGAAGCAACACACCTTAGCACAATGTTTCTTATGTTGAATGCTTTGATAGAGATGTTTCAATCCATAACAATATGAGTCTTGGTTAGCATGGACTGCATAGCTCAACTACTATTCGAGCACATCATTTACCTCCACATTATTGTTTGGTCCATTGTGCGTGACCACGTCCCACGTTTCACCATTAAGGTCTGGCATGAAGTGATGTGACGGTATGGGAAGCAAGCTGTGGTTGCCGACAAGCTTCCACCTCTGATATGACATGGAGATGGCGTGGAGTAATGAGAAGTTCAAGAAGATCCCCTGCACAATGGGTGATCCAGATGACATAGCATGGGACCAGCCACTGCTGCTCGTCGCTGATTTTTCCAGCAACCTCGTCAAGTCTGCCTCTACCGAGAAGCCAAGTTGGAGATGATGTAACAAGTATAGGCAAACTCAGAGGAGGAGAACAAAAAAAAACTTGACCACTGACATGCAAAGATGCCACCAAAAGTGTGCTTCTCAAAACACATCAAGCTTTTCAGCTTATCAGTAAAAAATCATTCTCTGGTGCCTTGGTTCACTCAAGTCGATTGAGATACTGACATCCATGGATGTATGGTTTTATCTCCTGCCTTCCATGCCATTCCACAATATATTCTACATCTCAAAACTTCATATCTGTAAGGAACGGGCCGTGTTTGAAACCAGCCATAGTTCCAAGCCTTCCCCTCCAGGGATGAGCGATGATGAACAAGAGTTGGAGTTGGAGGATATCCTCAAAACAAATCCTTGGTTGTGGATTGCACCTCATTGTGAAATGCAAGGCCTGCAAGGCAGCAGAAAACTCCTGAAAGCCAGCCCTCAACTTGGTGAGTACAATCCTCTGGGAGTAGCAAGAGTGAACCAAGATAGATCTTCCCCAAATGGTGGATTGGCACCTTGGACGGCTTGATACTCACTCAGCTTCTCTCGGGATGTTTGTTGAACAATTCTCCAATGAACCAGCTCATCATTTCCCTCCAACAAGGACCATTGGTCATTGGATCTAGATCAAGCCAGTGAGACAAGTGACAGTCAGATGTGCTTGTTGTGTGTGTGACCACAACTTTGTACTTTTCGAACATCAATTGGCTTTGAGCCTTGGGCAAAGTTTATTACAACCATCTACATCAAGATGATTGGTAATTTTGGGAGAAAATGGCAAATCATACATGCTTGTTGATTTTTTACTCCTCAGTGGCAGAACCATCGATAACTTCCACCTGATTCCCTAATCAGATTAGCTCTTAATTCATCAACGCAGTGATCTTGGAATTTAAAATGACAGATCAGGTATCATAAAATCTGCCTCACTGGAAACTAAATTGGGAAGAAAAATGCAGCCCCGTTGGGAAGACAACAACCATAATAGTTGAACATTAGTGGAAGACATGATGTTTTATTTAGAATGTAGCCTAAAATTTAACTAAGGTTTTCACAATAACGGTGTTGATCAATGATTAATTGAGGAAGTTATACACAACCAAAGGTTTGAAAGATCAAAGGTAAAATGAGTGGCAAGATTCATCTCCGAAGACCATTGCACAACTCCCAGAAGGGCCAACAAGGCTGAGACACGCCTTGGTTTCCACATGGTTAACTAATTAAGACTCATTGATGACTAAAGGAATGTCAGAATGGCACACCATGTCTCATCTCAGTGAAGAAGATTAAGGTTGTTGTGAATCCTACTTCACGAAGTGCTACCTCTGGAACATTATAGTGGTTCACGGAAAATTTTATGCCTTGGAGCTATGCAAATCTAGGTGAATTGTAAATTAACGAAGATAAAGAATGAGGTTTTGAGGCACAAAGACTCATCCACGACTCCTACAGAGGAGTGCATTGTTTGGCACTTTAGGTTAGCTATTACATTTCAACACGTACATATTGCCTTGTAACTTCAAACTTGAATGCATCATGCTATCCCAACCACCTTGTTTTTTTCTCTATGAATGTGATACCATACTGCTTTATGATTTTGTTATTAATTACTTGTGGGCGGCGAAATGTGCCTTATTTTGGTTACAAGTTGATTTTTATTTTGTCTAAAACAAACACGCATAATCAATGCTTTCTTTCAGACCTAGTGTTGTGTTGTGAAATGATGTGCACATCGTGTCCCGGGTATTGGCTCATTTTTACGGCTATCTGGGAATTCATTGTTATTCATCAGCTTTGAGTGTCAGCTCGCACAGGTGCACGGTTCAGTTCAGGGGGTGGAGCGAGAGTCGAGGACAATGGAGCACAAGTCAATGGGGAAGAAAAAAAAAAGAATTTTATTGTCTGACGTGTCCAAGATCTACGACATGTCATGCTACAAAGTCCTCCTTGTAGCCCTGGAGCTCCTGGTCTTCCATATAACTCAGAGTGTCCGCTGCTGCCTCGCTTTGGAAGACAGGGTCCCACACCACATCCCATCCTGCACCAGACCAAGCATAGCGGACAAGCTGGCTGTTGAGCCGCAGATGCGCCCACCCGTTGTGCATCCACCCAATGGCAGCATCCTTGATGTGCCGCATGCCCATGTTGACGTTCTCATCGGATGCGTACTGTGCAGCAACCCATCGCGCATAGGCTTTAGAAACCTCCGACTTGAACGGACGTTGAAGGCCGACATCGGCGGGCTGTAGCTTTGATGTGCATCCTGTGGGGATGTACAGGAGAAGCACCCATGGAAAGTGCTCCTGAACCCATGCGTGGAATGTGTGCGATGCTTGCGGACACCATGCGTCGATGATGAGTAGCATCTTGGCATGGTCTGGGAATAGCCGCAGTGGAGCACACATCGATGAAGTACGGCTCCAGAATCATGCAAAACCATTCTTTTGATGTCTCCACACTCGCCCAATAATTGGACGTGTGCGAGTTAGGCCATGCCATGTTGCACTTTATGTAGTCAGCGTTCTCACCACGCAGATGGCATGCGGTTGTTTTACCGCTCCAGATAATCTTGAGTGGGAGCACTTCGCGATCAGCAGCGGAGGTGAAAACTGCTGTGACCTGGCGTTTGTCGTCCTTGCCAAGGACTTTGACCTCGGTAGATCCACGCGGTGCGTACATGTAGCGAGGGGCCGGAACTAGGTGCACGCCAGTGTGGTCAGCGTTCACCACCAAGGCATCCGGGATGGCATGCAGCCAAAAGAGGAACGCGGCCCGTTTGAACATCGACATCACACGGCTCTCCCAATGAATGGGAAGCTTCTACGACGCTGTGGTGCCACAACTCCAGGACCACCCCACCCCGTCCACCACAAATCTGCAGCATCATCCATGTGAGAACAACTCCTCCACACGTTTGCCGCTAACATGCGGGAGGCCGCGCTACCCCAGAATGACAAGTAGCTTCTCGCCGATGGTTGCGGAGCAGAGAGGAGTGCCTCGTTCACGCATGCGTTTGAGGGTGCGTAGGACTTCACACTTGAGTTTGGGGTGATCAGTAAAGTGGCCTTTTCGACCCCGGCTGCCCTGTATTCTTGGTGTTGTTTTTTCAGCCTCCTTGATTGGTGCGACGGGTACAACTACAAGTGTGCCAGCATAGATGGGACGAAGCCGGAAGGTTCCCGGTTTGTACCACCCATGGACAGTGTTGGGGGAAATCTTAGTGTAGATGCATGGACTGTGAGGAAGGTGGTAGTGCTCATGAAGGTGTTGCACAGCTTTCCCAAAGCTGCCCGTGCGGACAACCGCAGCATGGATGATGGGTACATGGCCAAGCCCGTACCAATCCATGAACTTGCCACGTTTGCCGCTATCAGAGGAGGAGGATTTTTTTACGGGGGGGGGGGGGGGGGGGGGGAGGTGGCAGCTGTTGAGGGTCCACGACGGCATCGGTGACAGTTGCTGCTGCATCTGCAACAATGTCGCCGTCCAGTTCTTGCATGAACGTAATGTAGACCTCACGATCTGCGGTTTCGCGTGCTGCTTCCGCAGCTACCTCGGCCAGAAGTAGAATCAGCAACTCATCCGCGGGGGATTCCGCTTCATCGGAGGGAACCGAACCACAGTTGTCCAGTGTCGCATCAGCGCTGTCTTCCTCGTCGTTGGACAGGACGACACACTGTGCCTTCCGCTTCGGTAGACGTTTGTGCCTGCTCTCGTCCAGACTGCTCGATGGCTCATGGCTCGCTGCTGGTGGCTCGTCAGGGGGAGTTGAGGCTGGGGATGCGACTTTCAAATCCTCAAGGGAAGGTAAGACTGAAGGAAAAAAGCAGCAGACAATGCTTCCTCAGTATCCCTGGCCCTCTACGAGCCACTTGGGCTGGAATCGGACGAGGAGCAACAAGTGCTAGTGCCACATTCTGTTAGTGCTCCTCTCGCGTGACCTTGTTGAAGAAGCTCGTTAGGCGAGACATGATGAAAAGTCGATGACGCTGGTGCTGCTGCTAACGCTGTGCATGGTGGCTTTGAAGCTAACATTGAACACGCGGTTCGTCAACAAGTAGGTTCAGGTAGCCCACGTCTGACCTTTCTCTGATGGACGGGACAGCGCACTGGCACAAAATCCCAAAACGTAATGGTTAGGGCGCGCACGACATGGAAAGCACGTCAAGCAACCGACATTCGCTCGGTACACGGCAGGGTCGAACACAGGTCTAGAGCGAATTAAGAAAGACGCAAAACAAAATATTGCATACAGCCTTCACTTACTTTGTTTTCACAAAATACCATTTAAAAATGTACCCGGGTGACGAATCAAAGTTACACACTGGAAAACATTTTGGGAGACAAAATCATAAAGCAGTAGGGTATCCTACTTCTTTCTATGCAACAAGGTGTTCACCGCCCCCCCTTTGGTAGTTGTTTCCACCAGTAGTGTCAACACTGTCCAGTGGGGTCAAACACACTATGTCCAGTTGACAGTAATATCCCAAACCCTGCTGTGGGCACTTCAAGGTCATAATGTTGTCTGTGCTGGAAACATTGTTTTCCAATGACTTTTTTTTTCTTTTTATTTCTTTTTTCATCTTGTGCCTTGAAAACATCCTTGTGCTTAGTAACATCTTGGAGGGAAAAAATGGGCATCTATGGGAAGAGCTTCAAGTTGCAAAAATGTACATAGTTCTTCTTGAGTAATATCTGGGTGTGATTTCATTCACCGCTCAAATAATATTTGGGGCTATGTAAGTGGTAGTGAAAGGAACTAAATAATGTGCATAGGGTGTGTAAGGTTTCTGATGAGCCAACAACAAAAAACACTGAATTCATACATTTGTGGAACATCATGCAAGATTTTTAATTCCTCCCAATGATTAAAAAAAAAACATAGATAAAGTGGAATTGGAAAGCTGGGGGAAAAGCATTGAAATCTTTGAGAAAGTCTCTGTTCTGGACACCAACCTTACAAGTAGTTGATAACCATGTGTATACATTTTGTGCGTCATATGAGGCCGTGGGTTTGCAGTGCATGCGGATCAGGTGGTCAGTAGAGATCCACGCTACATGCAGAGACATCCTACAATGCACAGCCTCCCTCTCCTTGGCTGCGTTGTCATATGTCTCCCACCAGCCGCTGGTCCATGCTTGTTCCGAGACCTAGTTTAGTCCTTGCTCCTGTGTCACATCAGTTAACAAACCTAGAAGGGACCTCAATGTTGCTGTTTCCTAGTCCTACATCAGGTTTGTTTAGTCCTAGCCTAGTTTGGCCGTTCTAGGGTAGGCGTGGCTAGTGCCGCACCTTTTTCGGGTCAAGGGGCAAGTTCGCCCTCTACCTCTCTGTGCGCCTGCGAGCTTTGCTTGCCGGCCGACAGTTGAGGCTTGAATAACAAGCCCCATCCATAACAGGGGTGTCCCTTGTGACTAGGAAACTTGTTCCTTTTTTTGCGCAAACTGGATCTTGAGTTCCCATGGCTAAAGGATGACCATTTGACGTGCCGTTTTTTGCACTAGCATCTTAGCGTCACGCTCATTGTATCAGAGTAGTTTCCAGGACCTAAGGCGCAAGAGAGCTGACTGTAGGAACCAAAGAAGGTGGCGGCTGTTGTAGGCACATGACTTTGGCGAGGGTCGGCAAGGTGGAGGACAGTGCACATGCCATAAGGGTACAGTGCAGGAGTCAAGGGACAGCACGTGAGGCCAAGGAATCCTCCACGCACGCCGTAGAGGCTTGGGAGAGGGCAGGAGCGATGTTTCTCTTGCCCACTTTTTTCTGTCCCTCACCCCAGAGTGACCACCCATGTTTCTTGGGTTGGGCAACGTGGTCAGGGTGGCTGGACTGGCTATGTAGGGTCTAACGACTACCTCAGCGGTTTCCTATACAGCTGTGGGCTCTCGGAAAAAATCTGGGCCCAAAGTGGGCCTGACAAATTGCTGCCAAAAGATTTCCAGCCCACCTATCCCCACTCGAAGGCTGGGAGTGCATGTTCCCACCCTCACTGAGGCTAGAGAAGTGCTAGATAGGAACGACAGCAATGGCGATCTAGCGGCTATTACCCTCAATGCCGCCGCCATGGTGTAACTAGACCTCGGGCAGCAGGAACTCTCATCTCCACAACTGGGAAGTAGAGAGTTCCTAGGCTGGAAGGATATCTTCTTGTCTTTGGCAGTGCAGCATGGGTTGGAGGATGACTACCTCAAACCACCACCAGATGTCGCAAGTGACGACGTGCTGCTGAGTGCCTTCAATGCATTGATCCGTGCTCTCCCCGATAACCAGTTGCACGCACTGTGCCACTTCCATTTTGGATGGAAGGGTAAAGAACCTTTGAACCCGCATAGTGGTGCACCTCAACCACATGATGCTTGGAGACACCTTTCTACCCGCCATGAGGAGCGGGGCATGACACTCGTGGTGACCTTGCAAGAATGGCTGTGTAATCTGTGCCCTAAGCCTGGAGCTCCAAGGGCCGAGTACTGGGAGAACACGATGGCCATACGCCAATGCCTGCTTGGTCCTGGTGCTCCTTGCTCCATTCTTGAGTGGTTAGAAGTGGCGCTGCTCCACCTTGGCAAACAGTACAAGGAGTTTTGCCATGACATCTTTTGTTGCAATCTAGTAGCCAAGATCGAGGACATCGGTCTCTTGACCATCTTCAAGGAACTGCGGAACTACGAAGACATTCTGAAGAGTGAAGCTCGTGACTTGTCGTCTACCGCACCAATTTCATATTCACACCGGAGTACCTCCACAGTGGCTGCAGCTGCCGCTCACAACACCTATGTGCAGACTGGTGGCCTTTGGGATGGCGACGATGGTGGCGGCCATGGTGGCGGCTGTGGTGGCGGCCGCGGTGATGGCCATGAGACACAGCGGTGCAGCTGCTGTAACCAGATTGGGCGCTTTTGGCACAGGTGTCCCACACTCCAGTGCCCAGTTATTGCAAGCTAGTAGCCGCAGCAGCAACAGTGGCAGCAGCAGTAATGGTAGCAGCAGCTCCAGCCACAGCAGTTTCGCCCAGCCTGTTTACCACCCATTCAGCCTGGAGGACCTTACATGCATGGACATAATGCATTTCAGGCTATGACAACATCCATTGTGGGATTTCCTGTACAGCAGCAGTACGTGCAGCAGCAGCCGATTCCAATACCATTTGCATACCCTGGGTCCTACTTTGTCCTGTTGTTTTCCACGGCACCAGTCCCAGTGCCGGAATGGGCACATTGCGTGTACAAAACGATGGAGGTTGTGCCACTGGCAGCTCTCAAAGGGGGGCTTCCAGATCTGCACCCGCCAGAGTTCTCACCGACCACCCAGCACCCAGGTCCGTGACTCAGGTACACACATGTGACCACATCGCACATATTGCCCATGTACAAATGGTTACTGGACACAGCATCCTCACATCACATGTCTTTGCATCATTGCATGTTCGTATTGTTGTATGCCACGCATGATGTGCATGGTGTTCTGACTGGTTCTAGGGAAGTGCTGAGGGTTGAGGACATTGAGACTGTTCCGCTTCAAGCGCCTGGTTGGGTCATGTGGCTGACTGGTGTCTTGTGCATCCCTTGGCTAAAGGTGAACCTGTTTTGAGGGGGGCAATAAGACAGAAAAGTGGGCATGTCTACAATTACACGTGATCAGAAGTGCATGATTTGTGGTACAAACAGGGAACTGCTGGCTGACGGTTTATTGCACAAGGACATGTTGCACCGACTGACGCTGTTTTCCACCATTCCATCAGACCGAGCAAAAGTACATGTAAGGACCAGCATGGACCCATACCATACATGCCTTTTGTCTATACACCAGCTCCTGGCACACATCAACACTGAAGTGATCACCGACCTTTTGAAACATCAACCTGACCATGGTTTGGGTCCCCAAGACTGCTCACACAGTTTTGAAGGCAGAAGCTTGTCTAGATGGTCACGATAGCAAAGCACACCGATAGAGTTTTTCTGTTCCTCAACATGTAAGTATGGAACTAGTGGCATTTGTACATACAGACCTCACACAACCCATGCCAGTCCCCTCAATGTAGTATGAATCACAGTACATACTGATATTCACAAATGACTACAATCATTTCCGTTGGGTTTTCCTGTTGAAAACCAAAGAAGATGCTCAAAGAGCAATCATGAAATGGATTCCCTTTGCTGAGCGGAAAACTGGTTGTCCTGTGTACATTTTGCACACAGGAAAGGGAAGAGAATTCTGTGGTCTTCTTGAAACTGATCTCAAGGCTAAGGAAATTGTGCATCAAACCAAAGTACCATATAACCTCTAACAGAATGGAGTGGTTGAAAGGTGGCACAAAACACTGGGGGGTGCACTGCGCACTCTTCTAGTTGATTCAGGCTTGTCCTTTGGATTATGGGAGGTCGTCAAGTACTTCACATGAGTGTGGAACCCGGTGCCCCAATGACCCTTGCCAAAGCCAGTTACCCCATGGGAAAGATGGTTCAAACAACGAGCAGATTTGCGTCCTGCCCGGGTGTGGGGCTTGATTGCATGTGTATGGTTTGAAGAATCACAAAGGAGTCATAAACTGAGTCCACGCGGTCGATGGTGTGTCTTTTTTGGAGTCTCACATACTTCAAAAGCTTGGAGGTTTTGGAATCCCATTTACCACTTGTTTGTTGAACGTCAGGATGCATCATTCTTAGATTGCATGCCTTTTGAGGCCTTCAAAACTCTATTGCAGGCACTCACATTCCCGGACCGATACCATGAGTATGGCAGTATTCCAATAATTGTGTCCACAGTGAAGCCAGATTGGCTGCGGTCCACAGGAAAGACCGGTGATGTTCACGAGGCATCATCTGGCTTCACCAAAACGTACACAACCCCACATGCCCCTGCTTTTCCCACTAAACCTGACACAGAAACTACACCACAGCTTGATACATTCCGTCGGTCGCAACATAACATTGCAATAGTCAACTACAGACAGTTCTATTGCACTGCTGGTCCAACCAGTCTTGAAGCCCCTCTCACAGAACCACTCACAGTGGAAGAGGCAAGGGGTAACCCTGATAGATTACCTCACCTCCACGGCAAGGGGTAACCCTAATGAGTGGAGGAAGCGATGGCCAACTATTTGAACACACTAGTTGAGCACGGCAATACCAGCTTGTCCCAATACCACGTAGGTGGAAGGCTATTGACTTGAAGTGGGTGTACAAGGTCAGTGAAGATTTGCATGGCCTTCTTGAGAAATACAAGGCACGCCTTGTGGCCAAAGGTTTTCACCAAGTACCTGATCAAGACTTCACATACACGTATGCTCCAGTATGCAAGTACACCTTGAGCCATGTCTTACTTGGGGTCGCTGCGCATGAGGACTGGGAGGTTCATGAAACGGATGTGAAAATTTACTTTTTTATATGGTCCCCTGGAAGAGGAGTTGTATGTGAAAAAACCACCAGATTTCGACGGTGGTACTTACCGGGGTGTGGCTTCTGTTGAAAGCATTGTATGGCCTAAAGCAAGCAGCCCGATGTTGGAACAAGGAGATACATCGCACGTTAGATAGCTGGGGATTTATGCAAAGCATCGCATACCCCTCCTTGTTCATTCACTGGGTTAACAAAGTCCTGGTAGCTCTCATCGTGTATATTGACAACCTTCTGATTATCTCCCCCTCCTCTCTCTCTCGCTCTCTCTCTCTCTCTCTCTCTCTCTCTCTCTCTTTCT
>SZWC01002554.1:43091-55680 GCA_023375785.1 Penium margaritaceum | reverse complement strand
CAAGGATAAGGAGACTGATTTGAGTGGTCAGAGATACTAGAGGGGAGGGGAGTATGTTGAGTAGAATTTTTAGGGAGGGATAGAGGGGGAAGGTTATATACCCAATCAATGGAAGAAGAAGAAGAAGAAGAGCATCCAGAAAAGGAGGAATTAGATTCCCGAATAGTGGGACTGAAGGTGTGAAAGTTTTTTTACATTGCAGAGTTTAGATGGAGAAGAAGATGAAAATTGTAGAGAAGAACACAGTTTGATGATTCTGAGTTATCACAGTCACTAATCAGTGAAATTCATATTCACAAGTCAAAACCGTCAAGCACACATTCAAAAGTAAAGAAGTAAGAATGAAGAATCCTTAAGTGATGGACACTCAAATTATACTACTGCTCCAAGGTTGCATTGCGAGTGGCTCCTTTGAGAAGCGCCACCAAGAAGTCAGTAGGTTTCAAGAATATCAAGGCGTTTACTTCTAGTATTTTAGTATCCTCAAGAATTCAACCAAAAAAATCAAAACACTGATGATTTGTGTGTGTGTGTGTGTGTGTGTGTGTGTGTGTGAGTGTGTGTGTGTGTGTGTGTGTGTGTGTGNACTGCTCCAAGGTTGCATTGCGAGTGGCTCCTTTGAGAAGCGCCACCAAGAAGTCAGTAGGTTTCAAGAATATCAAGGCGTTTACTTCTAGTATTTTAGTATCCTCAAGAATTCAACCAAAAAAATCAAAACACTGATGATTTGTGTGTGTGTGTGTGTGTGTGTGTGTGTGTGTGTGTGTGTGTGTGTGTGTGTGTGTGTGTGTGTGTGAGTGTGAAGAAAACTAGATGAATTTTATCAAACCTACCAGAATTACCTAAGATGAGACATTTAGAGATGGGGATGTTTCCTATAATACCCTTGCCCAATTGGCATAAAAATCCGGAATTCGCATACCCCCATGAATGTAATGACAGAAAATCCCACTCATGGAGTCAAGGGACTTGTGTACATCTAGGACATAACACTTCTTCCTCTTTCAACCACAACATCTTGGTTCATTGCCACAAGTAGACTGGTGCCAACTGAAACAAACTTTAATCTGATGATTATGATCTCTGAGTTATTGTGTGGTGCATTGTATCCATGCTAATTGATGTAACGCTTGATTATTTTAACAAGTTGTTGGTGCTCTAGGATATCCTTGGTCACATTATCCATATCCTCGTCCACTTTTGCAAGAGGTGGGAGGAGTACCTCTCTACCAGGGATGTCCTCCCCAAGGTCCTGCTATAGCTTGATTTGGATGACGTGGAAAACCGTGTGGATGGCTGTACTCCCAGGCAAGTGAGATTTTGCGATAACAGGTGTTTGCATCTCCTTGATGGCAAAGATTTCCAACCACAGACTTTGCCTCATAGCTTGAAATTGATGGACTTGAGTAGGATGAAATCAACGACCTTGAATTCACCATCCTTATGATACCTTTCAGCTGCTCAGTTATACTTCTATTCGGTCTCACCCCATATACCACGGATGTTTTGTTGCTAGAAATTCACAGCGAGCATGTTGCTTGAACACTCCAAACTTGGCGGACTTGTAGGGAGGCCATAGACTATTTTAAGCAATACATTTCCATCTACAAAGGTTATGGAGTTTGCATTTGAGCTTGAAGGTTGTGCCACGGGTCTCACATCGGTATTGGAGCAATTCATTTAGCATCAGATTGGTCAGCTCAGTCTCTCCGTTAACCTTAGGGTAAAATGGCCGTTGATAGCTCAATCCAACGACCATAACAGGTCATGAATTTGTGCCAAAATCACCTGTTGTGTTAGCTACTGAGCTAACCACCTCCGGCAGAGAAGCCGCGAAATCAAAAAAGCTCGCAAAGGTTTTCACACCTTCTTCCTTTGTAGGTATGTGTCGTGCACCCCAAACTTAATCAGACATACACTTCACCTTCAATAGTACTAACGCCTTAGCACTACATCTCAAGAAGAGCTCAAGTCGTCAATATGCAAGAGAGCATCAAGCAAGGGTTGATTGATCAGCATGCAAGACAAGTCCTTTTAAAGCTGTCTGTCCAGTCTTAGAACTCAAGATTACATTCCTAGGAAGTGGCTTGACCCTGCCACATCACCAAGAGACTTGCACTGTGGGCTTGACACATAAGTATCCTTGTGCCAAGGTGACTGATCAGCTGTGTTGCTTCCCAGAAGCTACGGACTTTCTTTCTTGGAAGCTTCCATAACAACAAAGATGTGCATGGAGCCAGGATCAAACTCATGACCTCTCACATGGCCAAATCAACAAAATGGTCAAGTTAACCACTCACGTACATGGTGTACTCACATGTCATATCTCACATAAGATAGAGCACAGTTGAGTCACACTACAACAAATCCAGGGGTCATACCTCCACAAGGGGCAGAGCGTTCTTGATCAGTCATACAATACTGAACAAGGGGCAAACATATTCAACAAATCTCTCCCTTGCACCTTGCATCAGTTTCCATAATCATTCTTCATCAATTGCGTTGACCATGCCGATACCTCGCCTGCGCGCCTGGTGGAGATCCTTGTCCAATGGCTTTGCAAGCATGTCGGCCCGGTTCAGCTTGGTGCCGACATACTCCAGCTCCACTGTCTGCTTGTAGACCAAGTCCCGGGCATAGTGGTAGCAGATCTCAATGTGCTTTGTGCGCCTGGACAGAACTGGGTTCTTGGACATGTCAATGGCCCTCATGTTGTCAATCTTGATGACCATCACCGTTGCCTGTGGTGCCTTCATCTCAGAGAGCAAATTTGCGAAGCCACTACACCTCTTTACACACCTCAACCTATGCAATGTACTCAGCTTCAGCTGTTGACAGAGAGACACACTCCTTTTTGCGACTTGCCCAACTGACATCACCTCCATTTAGCATACACACGAAGTGGGAGGTGGATTTTCTGTCGTCAACATTGCCTCCCAAGTCAGCGTCGGTGTAGCACATGAGACGGAGTGACGCGGATCTAGCGATGCCTCCAAACTAGAGTCCCACATGCCGCGTCCCCTTAAGGTAGCGCATGATGCGCTTCACAGCCTGTCAGTGCAGTGGACCAGGATTGGCCACAAACCGGCTCACCTGCCCAAGAGCATGGGCTATATATGGCCGGGTGGCAACCATGGCATACATCAGACTGCCCACTGCAGACTGATATGGGATGCCTAGCATGTCAGTTTTCTCCGCTTTGTTGGATGGGGACATGGAGGTGGATAGCTTGCACTCTGAGCTCATGGGTGTGTTGGCAGGCTTGCAATCTGCCATGTCGTATCGCTTGAGGATGGAGTCCATGTACTCTTTCTGGTTCAGGCCGATGGTACCTGCGGCTCTGTCACGCTTGATGGCAATGCCAAGGTAGAAGCTAAGAGGACCCATGTCCTTCATCTTGAACCTGCTATTCAGCTGCCCCTTGAGATCATCTAGCAACTGCGTTGAAGAAGAGCACAGAATCAGGTCATCTATGTACAAGGCGACCAACATAGTCTCTTTGTCGCTTTCATGCACGTACATGCAAGGGTCGTTGTCGCAGTGCATGAAGGAATCCTTGGCCATGAATGTATCCATCTCCTGGTACCAAAGTCTTGGCGCTTTTTTAAGCCCATAGAGCACCTTCACCAACCTGCACACCTTACCCTCAGGAGCATCAACCCCCTTTGGAACCTCTATCAGCACCTCCTTGTCAAGTTTGCCGGAAAGGAAGGCTGTCTTGACATCCATCACGTGGACCTCCATGTTCTCAGCAGCAGCAATGGCGAGCATTGACCGGATGGAGGCGAATGTCACAACGGGAGCAAAGGTCTCATCGTACTATGCGCCAGGTCGTTGAGAGAACCCCTTTGCTACCACCCATGCCTTGTACTTGTCTATCTTACCATCTTGTTTCCTTTTTGCTTTTAACACCCACTTGGACCCCACAACATGAGCGCCGGCAGGTCTGTCCACCAGCACCCATGTCTCATTCTCCTCGATGGAGCTGAGTTCACTGCGAATTGCTTCATCCCACTCAGCTTTGCCAGGCCGCGCGAGTGCCTCTGCGACAGACGTTGGATCCTCTTGAACCAGGAACAAATAGTCGAAGCCTGTTCATTCACCCCTATCTTTGTTGTAATGCTGCCTAGGAGCTTTCATACGTGAACTGCTCCTTGGACCTGCTGGCTGTTGCTGTTGATGTAGAAGCTGGAGATCTGTTTTGTCGTCGATGGGGGGAGAGGTATCCTCCTCGTGGTCTGGAGGATCATATACGTCGGACTCGGAGGCTGATTCCTCTGAGTCATCTTCATCAGCCTCTCTCCCTGTTGTAGTACCCAGCCCATGCCATTGTGATAGTGCTTCGTCTCCCTCCTCAAGAAGAGTGAGCCACTCTCCCTGTTTTGGACTGCTCTCAAGTTCAGGAAGCTCTCCCTTACTCACTGAACATTCATGGAAATCCACATCTTTGCTGCGGATGACCTTCTTAGCTCCTAGGTCCCACATTCTATAAGCTCTGTGGATAGTATCATGGCCGATGAAAACACACTTTTATGCTCTTGCCTCGAGCTTTCCAAGACCCTCACCCGCCTCAACCTTGGCAAAGCCGGTGCAACCGAACACCTTGAGATGGGAGGCGTCCGGCTTCCTGCCCGACCATGCTTCTTGAGGTTTCTTCAGCTGTTGTGTCCAATTCTTCTTGCCTCTCCTTCGCAGAGCTGCTGCAGGTTTGAGGTTCACAAGATACGTAGTTGTGCGTGCTGCTTCAGCCCAGAACCTAGGAGGCAGCTTGGCGTCAAAGAACATGCACCTTGTCATGCCAAGGAGGGTCTGATTCATCCTCTCTACTACGCCGTTGCTTTGAGGTGTATAAGGAGTAGTTTTCTGGCGTTCAATACCCTGTGTCTTGAGCCACTCCCTGCAGGCTTCGTACTCCCCCCCATTGTCTGTCCTGAATGCCTTCACCTTCCTTCCACTCTGTCGCTCAACCATACCGACAAAGGCTTGCAAATTCTCCTTCACCTCACTTTTCTTTTAGAGAAAGTATATCCAGACCTTGCAGCTGTTGTCGTCGATGCAGGTGAGGAAATATCTACTGTCTCCATTGGACGGTATGCAAAAGGGACCACACACGTTAGAGTGGATGAGGTCAAGGGGTGCGAGAGCACGCGTACCATTAGGCTTGAAAGGTTTCTTCTTGGCCTTGCCTTGAAGGCATGGCTCACACAAGATCCGAGCTCCCTCCGCCTCATCACCTAGCTCCATCCCACGCACTAGATCCTGCTTGTCCATGAGTACCAATGTGCTATGAGCCACGTACCCAAAGCGCCTGTGCCACAGGTTCTCGGACGATGTGCACTGGCTAGAATGAACAGCCCCAGTGGCTGCATTTGCTTCGGTTTTGTTGCAGAATCCTCCGCTGCCACTACTTCTGCTGCTCCAACATTTTCTTCATTATCAAAATCTGCATCACCGCTCTCCTCATCATCACTCCCGGCCAAAGATTCAGCCGTTGATATTGTCATTTTGGTCTGCAAGACGTAGAGTCCATCAACGCGAGGGACCAGTGCAACAACCTTCTTGGCAGGGTAGGAGATGTTGATGTCCTTGGTAGGGACTATCACTGCTTCCTTCTCTGTAAAAACGACTTTCATGCCATGGTCAGTTATCTTAGAGACGGATAGCAGGTTGGCTATGGAGGAGGGCAAGTAGACTATCCCCTCTAGCTTCAGGTCGGAGTCCGCACCGTTGACACCCACTATGACCAGCTTGTCACCAATCCCCTCAGCTGCCTCAATCTTCCCGTTGGCGACTCTGAAGTTCTTGTTGCATGGGGCAAGAGAGATGAAGTCTCTCTTCTCATAAGTGGTGTGCTCGTTTGTGCCAGAGTCAAGGCCGTAAGCTCCTGGCCTGCGTATCACCCTCCCTTTGTTGGAGGCACACTCGGCCATCAAGCTTGTGGGATCCTTCCCACCATTTTCGCCCTCACCATTCATCCTCTTCTCCTCCCTCCTTCTTGGGTGCCCGGCACTCCCGAGCCCAGTGTCCAGCCTTACCACAGTTATGGCAGTTTCCTTGATGCTTTGGACCCCTTCCACTATTGTCAGTGCCGTTGTTTCCCTTGTATCCAAAGGAGGAGGTATTGCGGAAGGAATTGCTGCTTCATGAGGCAAAGGCAGCCATGTTTGCTTCACTACTACTGCGACGCATGGCTTCATTCCGCACATACTCCGAGACGGTGGTGTAGGATACTTGCTCTTCAGTCCATCCTCCAACCACTGTGATAATGGGACCCCAGCTCTCCAGCAGCGTCATCAAAAAAATCATGGCCTGCATATCGGATTTCAGGTCCCACCCCATGCCGTTGGCTTGTTGCAAGAGCGTCTCAAACTTCTACAATAAGGCGGAGACATCCTCCCCTTCACCAAGCCTCATACTGATGAGGTTCTGTAGAATGAACTGATGGTTGGCAAGTGAGGTTGAATGAAACACCTTGCCCAGTTTGGCGTATGCAGCGGCTGCCACTGTACAATCGCTGATGTGTGAGAGGACTGAGGGTTGTATGGAGGACACGAGAGCGGCAAGAGCCTTTTTGTTGAGCTTGACCCATGCCACAAGGTCAGCACCCTCCTCCTTTGGTGCTGGGATACTTCCGTCAAAATATCCGAGCAATTCTCTATCATCCATGATGATCTCAAACTGCCACTTCCAGAGCGCAAACCCCTCTCCATCAAACTTGAGGATGGGAGAATGATTCCCTGGTTCCCCTGTCCCTACCATCCATACACCTACAACTACTACAGCTGCTGCACCTGTTGTTGATGCCGATGCACCTGTGTTTGAGGCCGTTGTAGGCTGTTGGTGAGAAGAGGCAACTGCTTGCCCTGTTCACGTTGGCCGATGCAAGCAGATGTAGGTTGATGTAGGCTGATGTCAGCTCCCAAGGCAGAAAGGTGCAGATGTGTTGCATTGCCCTCTGGATGATGATTGACCTGCAAACAGAGAGGTTGGGTGAGAGCGAAGGCGCTCTCACTGCTTGTGACTTTGGCAGTTGCGTGCGTGAAACTTCTCTAACCAAAGGAGTGGGCCCATAACCCTTTGTTAGCTACTGAGCTAACCACCTCCGGCAGAGAAGCCGCGAAATCAAAAAAGCTCACAAAGGTTTTCACACCTTCTTCCTTTGCAAGTATGTGTCGTGCACCCCAAACTTAATCAGGCATACACTCCACCTTCAAGAGTACTAACGCCTTAGCATTACATCTCAAGAAGAGCTAAAGCTGTCAATACGCAAGAGAGCATCAAGCAAGGGTTGATTGATCAGCATGCAAGACAAGTCCTTTTATAGCTGTCTGTCCAGTCTTTGAACTCCAAAGCACATTCCTGAGAAGTGGCTTGATCCTGCCACATCACCAAGAGACTTGCACGGTGGGCTTGACACATAAGCATCCTTGTGCCAAGGTTACTGATCAGCCGTGTTGCTTCCCAGAAGCTACGGACTTTCTTTCTTGGAAGCTTCCATAACAACCAAGATGTGCATGGAGCCAGATCGAACTCATGACCTCTCACTTGGCCAAAACAACAAAATGGCCAAGTTAACCACTCACCTACATGGTGTACTCACGGGTCATATCTCACATGAGACAGAGCATAGTTGAGTCACCCTACAAAAAATCCAGGGGTCATACCTCCACAAGGGGTAGAGCGTTCCTGATCCGTCGTACAAGACTGAACAAGGGGTAAACATATTCAACATGGTGAACAGCTCAAACTGGATGCTAGTGACGAAGGACATAAGTTGTGTTTTATATGACGTTATTCAGGAACAACTATGACACTCCCTTAGTAGTACATGTTGTCTTAAAGATGAGGTGCAACATTGTTGCATAGTGGTCAAATGCCACAAGAATTGCATTAAAATCCTCTGGTGTTGCAAGAAAACCAGTTTAGATGTCCATGGATATGTCCGATCGTGGCTCTTTCAGCACCGGTAGTGGTTGAATCAAACATGGATGTTTGAATGTTTGTGGTTTATATCAATGAAAAATGCTGCATGAATGATAGTGGTTTGTGATTTTTATTTACATATTTCCCAACCAGTAGTACTTGACAAGATCTTGTGAGAGATTTTCTTGCCAAAGTGTCCACCTAGACCTGCATCATGGCACTCCTCAACCCCTTTAGTATAGTAAGTTGTACAACAGCTTGGTGATTGAATTGCCATGGTTAACACAGAGTATCAATCCAATACTTTGCTTCTGTTGTATTCGCCAAACTGTTATAGCCCCGTTCAGATAGTTACATGATGTACAGGTTTCACTCAGTTTTCAGCATGCTGATCTTGACCATGAAGTCTGGTTGTCAACAGAGAGCAGTTGACAAATCAGCAAAAGCTGCCACTTTTTCATGGGTCAACTGTGGTACGTCCACAACTAATGATGTAGGCTAAAGAATCGATTGAACATTGATTCAAATTGCAATTCAATAGTTTTCTGTGAATTTCTGTCTCTTTGAGAGCTTTTGAAGGTTTCCATTGTGCTCCTTTGGCATCTGGCTGCGCATTAGATATTCACCGAGGTAGACAACAAAAACTTTCATCAAGGTGTGGGTGATAGGTGATATTCATTTCTGACATGGATACTACAGGGAGGTTGGTGGGTCCAAATGACATGACTGTAAAATCAAAGTGCATGTAGCTAGTGCAGAACACCGTCTTCTTCATGTCCTTATCTGATACATGGATGTGGTGCTACCTGCACCACAGGTTACATGTGCTCCAATTTCAGGCTCCTTGAAGTTGGTCAAAGAGTTCTTCGGGTTTTGGAACAGGATAACAGTTCTTGATGGCTGTTTTGTGCTTTGCTTAGTATTCCATGCACATTTTCATTTCATTTGTCTTTTTTATGAGGAAAGCACCGGAGTTGTATATGATGACATGCATGGGCCAACGAAGACATTCCCTAGCATCAAATCAAGGGGAGATCTCAACTCGGTCGGCTCGTGGGGGCTCATCCAATTTGTCCCCTTGGCCACCGGTTTGTTGCCTGGGCTTCAAGTAAACTTCTTGGTTGACAGCTGCATTGAGAAGGGAGCTCCCCGGGAAGTTTCTAAATGGAAAACCCAATCAAACTCCTTGATTAACAGTTTAAACTCATCCAGTATGACCACAAATTTAGTTTGTGTGAAGGCTGATGAGGCTTATGAGTCGGTTGTGTCATCTGCCACAATTTTACCTTTGTTTCCTGGTCCAGTGCTTACAAGCCACATTTGCTCCTCTTCACAAGTATCATTTTGCTACATCAAGTGATCTTGATTCCGTGCATTGTCAAGTTATTGTTTTTCCAACTTCTCTTGCTACTTCAATCCCTGTTGCTCCACGTAACATCTGATGCATTGTGGGACATATACCAAACTGCTGCCTAAATTCAGATAGTCAGTTGCAAAGGATTTTCTTTTTTTGTTAACTTCAAACAACTGGGGTCCAATTACTGCACTCTGGCTACAAGGCTTCACGGAATTATGAGTCTCTACTATTCAGAACTGTTCAGGAGTATGGGTCAGACGTGAATGCACAAAACCACCGCGTGAGTTTAAAAGACCAAAATTAAGGTACATTGCGCTTGCCTCTCCCTCTTTGAGAGCTTCGTGCAATCATCATTTGAGCCCGAATACTTTTTGAAGGAATTTCTGCACACTGGCTACAGGGGGGGAACCTAGTTATGCAACAGGTTTGAGCCTGAGGGTGATTGATTTATATCTGAATCCAGACAGTAGTAGGGTAATCAGATAGAAACATCACAATCTGATGTAGACTTCTCAAATGGTAGTTAACTTGTGGATTGTGCAAGAACAGGAATTCTTTACCTTTACTTGAGTTTTTAGTTGCTGACTTTAAAAGACCTCCATATCATTACCTCATGCAACTCCTTGATTTCTGATTAGAGTGGCTCACAAGGTTTACAGGTTAGGAACCATCCATCAAACCACTTTCCTTCAAACATCCCTTATTCTGTTGTTAAATGTGGCTTTGGAACCACGTCCTTGCTCGTGAATTCATGAGAGTATACCCATCTCATAATGTTAGAATCGCATTACTACATTTCCAATCCCTCAGTTGCATTCACAGCATTATCGCCCATTAGTCATCCTTGTACCCCTTGTCAAACCATGTGATATCAGGAATCCTCACCTGTGACATCATGAGCAGTTCAAATGAGTGATTGGTTGGCAAGAAAATGGTCCCACAAGAAAGGATCTTTACTTTCTACTCCTACCATTTCACCTTTTCCGAGTGCTCCACAAATTCTACGATGTTATCCATTTTTTACCTGGCCTTGATCCCTGTGACAGTCCCGCAAGATGTGACCTGGCTTTTTGCAAGTTGAGTACAGCTACTAGATTTGCTGATTGACGGCGTAGACATCCATAGGAGTGGAGGCTTCTGCTAACTGACTTTCCTCCGCCATGATAAGCTTTGTCAGCCATTATGTTCCCGTATCAGAGCATTGTGGTTGGCAATATCAATCAGATTGTGTGATCACCAGCGAATGATTGTATCATTCGTTGTGATCTTCTTGATTTCTGAATAGCGTGTTTACTTGCTCAGTGTCATGCTTGAGGCTGTTTTTTGCAGTTGAAAATGATTTTTTTGGGAGTGATATTGCTGCCCCTGATGATGTTAAGAACATTTCATGTGTACTCTGTCACAGTGGACCACTGACAGATTCACTACAGCTTGTAGGGTGCATCATATTTCTCATTTAAATTCATAAGAAACACAAGAATGGTGCACTGGAAGTTTTCATAGTCCTCTGGTGGGGTGCAAGAGTCTTGTGAGGCCAGTCCCCTAAGCTTTCAATCAGGCTCCGTTGGTCCCCTACTACCATGAGGTTTCCTTTAGATAGGACCACCAACTTAGAGGTATGCTGCAGAAAAGCGAGGCCGCAAAATATACTTACTTTGTTAACCCTAACAACAGTGAATTGCATATCCAAACTCGACTAGATTTACACCACTGGTCCTTCTGAGCTACCTTAGTTCCACTAGTATTCGCTCAATATTTTGTTTACATTTTAGTGCCTGTATAGTTGATACGAAATCGGGTGGTTTTATTTTCTTGTTGTGCTTCACTCTTGCACCCTGTGGTTCATTACCTCCCTGGAAAAACGGATGACGTCTGGTTCGAACCTGTCAAGTGCTTAAGATGGGAGGCTTGGATGTCTATTTTGGACTTTGAAAACTCTGAGTGGTGCAACGTCGCTCGTCGTTGCTCGTCGTTGCTCGTCGTTGTTTGTCACTCATCGCTTGTCGCTCGTCCCCAGTCCCTCGTCGCTTATCACTTGTCGCTCGTTGTCCGTTGTCGTCGGTCGTCCGATTGAAGCAGTGATCGGGAGGTTATTGGATTGAAGCAGCGAACAGGACGTCGCTTGTTTTAGTGAAGGCCAACATCATCCCTCCATATTTTCAAGTATGGTTGTCATGTTTGTTAAATATTTTTCACACCCATGTGGAGTTGTTATCATGCTTCAATCTTGGTCTGGGGAGATATAAAGACCACTACAAAGGTGAAATTTTTCATGCTTTCAAAATATTTTGAGCAAACACTAGTGGCACTACCGTATTAGGATCAAATGGTTTAGGAAGGGCTGGAATTTTTTGGGATTCTCTCAAGAGTTCATTATTCCTTTAAGTGAGAAATGTGCTCCTTGCCTGCAAGTTTCACAGCTCCTCCACCACTGCAGGTGGTTTTTGAGGCTCCAGAGTGCTGAAAACATCTGGTAGATCCCATTGTCGATTTGCATTTTTCAGCTCGTGAAACTTGCTGTTGCTCAAGGTTTCGTCATGGCAGCCAACAGGGGTGGCAAGGGATTTGCCGAGCCTGACTGGTCCATTGCCAGAAGGATGTCAGATTCATTGGTCTATTGCCATTTTTTGTCACATTCGTATCCCGTCACATTTGTTGCCGCTGCTATGTTAAGAGTCTTACAAGTCATATGTTCTTATCCCTCCATAGCCAAAGTCTTTAACAATTGTTGCAGATTGTTGCTGGATGCACCGGGTCCTTTCACCGTCATTGTTTAAGCAGAGATGTGCTAAAGACTTGTGCAAGGATTTTGCGTCGGAGTGAAGTCTTCAGCTGTCCATTGAGTACCACTGCTCCAAGGTATGTTTAATTGGGGTCGTTTTGTACACTGTGAAACAAGGTTTTAGCTCTTCATCATCATACAAGAAGGGTACATGCAAAATTTTATGTGCGGTCTATGTGGAGGGGAGGATGGCAGTGGTGCGTCATATGGAGTGTACGGGGTCTTGGGTGGGAAATGAAAACAAGTGCACAACGCTATGGATCAGATGTACAAGTGGAGGTGGAGGAGGACTGTGGTGAGAATATGGGAGAGTGTTTGAGGTGATGGGTGGGAATATAAAACAAGTGTACAATGAAATGGATCAGATGTACACGTGGAAGTGAGGGGAGAAGGGAAAGGTTGTGTCTGTGGTGAGTGTATGGGAGGTTGCACGGGATGATGAGTGGAAAATGAACACAAGTGTACAATGGTATGGATGAGATGTGCAAGCGGAGATGTGGGGGGGGGAGGGGGGGGGGGGGGGGGGG
>SZWC01002554.1:300-27333 GCA_023375785.1 Penium margaritaceum | reverse complement strand
GTGTGTGTGTGTGTGTGTGTGTGTGTGTGTGTGTATGTGTGTGTGTGTGTGTGTGTGTGTGTGTGTGTGTGTGTGTGTGTGTGTGTGTGTGTGTGTGTGTGTGTGTGTGTGCGTGCATGTGTGTGAACTTAACAACGATGAATGATCAATTCCACTTGAGCTTGAGCTACACACTTACTCGCTAAAAATTAATATGTTCTATCAACTGAGAAGAAATCAATTTTTGCCATTGAACTGGAGAAAAAAAAAGGGGGTGATATGCTTTTGTTTCATTGCCATTGAAACCTTCACAAGATTCTACAGCATTTTTCCCCATACTCTTTGAAGTCTTGCCAATAGATATCGACTGCATGTATATTACTGAAGCTTAGGTGTACAAAACAGAGTTGTCTCTAAATTTTCTTCTATAGTTTTCAACGATGCATTGCTGGTCGCTGCAGTTGTTGTAAAGTTGTGCTTGAGCTTGGCGCCCAGTAGTTGGATGGTCAAACATGTACAGCGAGGTTCGTTTGATCTCAGAGTAGCTGTTGGAAATCCTGCTTGCTTCACTCAATCTGATCTTTTTTCTAAGGATGGAACAGCATGTGGAGCATAATACAACTTCCATAACAAGCCATGAGCTCTTTCCAGTACTGGCTGGTGGAACGGTTGTCCCAGTCACTTGTAATGGTATGGAGAGCTCTGCGCAGTTGCGTGATAAGGTTGAGTAACAGCCATGTTGTTCCCCTGGTGGTGACCAAGGTGGTTGTTGGTATGAATTTGGACATCCTTTACAATGGTTAACTGTGCTTACATTTGCAGCAAACCCCTCCAGTGCAACGTGTAGTCTCATAAAGAAATCGTTGAAGCATCTGATTATTGTTTGGTTTGCAGTGGAATTAGCGGATTTAGTCCCCATGTTTTTGTGAATTGGGCCTTGTGGTGCTGAAAAATTTGGCATCTTATGCAAAATTTTCTACATTCCGTGTCTTTTTTCTGCCACCAAAGTCCCTTGGCAGTTTATTTCACCAGTTTTATTTCATCAAAGGATCCACCTACACCTGTTTCATGGAATTCCTCTGGTGGATATCTGTGCATTTCTTTTTTTTGGTAGCATGATAAGCTGTCAATTACGTGTTTGGTACGTTGAACAACAAACTTACTCTTTGATTTCCATGCTGAAGTTTGCAGCCATTTGTAAACACATTATGATCTTGCTTGTTTCAGATTCATTTTTTCTAACAGGCAGTAAACTGGTAAAGTAAGAGACCTTTGCAACACCGCTCAGACCTATCCTGAAGGGTGGCCATATAGTCAAATGCTCCATGGAATTCACCAAAGCCCAAGCAACCATGTGGATATCCTTGTTTCTGTTGTCAAAGAAATTTCAGTAGAAATACACTTTGCTTCACAAGAATTCCCCAAATGTGGTGTTTTTTCTCTCCAACCTAGCAATTTTTTGAGATTTAGCTCCCATCAATAGAAATCAACTTTCTGCATCTGAATCAAACTTTTGAACATCCTTGTAAGTATTTCATACATAGCATAAAGGAATGTATAATGGAACATTCCTTGTTATTTCCTACTCTATAAAGAAATACATCATATTTTTTTATCGATTTACACTTGAATAGAATAAGCAACCCTATGGTCTTCCTCAGTGAGAGCACTAGCTACTCACCCAAAGTATTGCTCTTGCCAGAGTCTACATTTTCCCTTCCTGGACTTGGTCTTGTGTCCAGATAAACCTTCTTATGAAAATCAAGGATTTCCTCCCAATTTCTTGGAGAATATTTCTACCCAAAGACCCTTCTATTTCTTGTTTTTATGATTACATCCCTTGATTTTGTTGAAAAACTGCCCCTCCGCATGCCCAAGTGCGGCGCTAGGAGGTGCTGACCAGCCGCCAGAGAGAGGAAAATCCTCGCAGTTGGGTATAGCAGCTTGAAGATTGCTCGCATCCTAAGTTGGATGATTACTCCTAAAATTTGATGAGTCTCTGAATCCGGTGGAAGTTGTTTCACCGGAATCGGACAAGTATCAAGGGAGATATGGGCTTCCAAAGTTGGGGTGTGCACTACGACTCTGGGAGCCAGCCGCGACTCGACTTCCGGTGAATAATCGACTGGACCGAGTAACAAATTTCCATCTGGAAACTTTGCACCATAGGGTCTACCTAGACGTCCGGTGGATAATCCACTGGATCCTATAGTACAGTTTGTTGCTGAGGGACTTCGTCAAAATTCTGACTGCAGGTCCACGGACAGGTTTCAAACATCGTCACACCCCATCACCAAACTCGACCCAAAAGTGGGGGAAGTGTGTCAAAACAGTGCAGGGGACCCCTACACCACATAAAATGGGATCTGCGCCTTGGGAAAGGTGCTTCGCACGCAAAGGAAGGCGCCACGGCCTGTGGGACACATGGGGGCGTTAGGCGTTTCTATGGTGGGTGAGACCTGCGCTTCGACAAGCGTAACTTGGGCTACGCTTGGCCGAATCGCACGCGGTCTGATGCGTTGGAGAGCTCATGACTAGTCCTATACATTTTTTTATCATATTCATGTACAGAAACTAATGCAAAATTTCGTTGTTCCCTCGCAAAAGTGACTGTCTCTAAATGCATGCTCACATAGCGTGAGGCGACCAGGACGCTCACGCTCAATTATAGATTCACCCAAAATAGAAGACGTGAACCACTAGAGTTGAATCAGACCAGCGCTGGAACCACACCGCGTGGATTTCCCGACAAAAATTAACAACAGGGATCTCACGAGGCTCCCCGTCACAATAACTGGAATATTTAGTGACCTTCTATCAACGCTGTACTATCCATGGCACTCGACCAACTCTCCTTCCCCTCAATCCACACCCCTTGGCATAAGGGGCTGATCTGCAAGGAAAACAATGATAGGGGAGGAGTGTGTGATATCTCTTTCTACGTATGTAAGAGGAGCGACGGGCAGCCCAAAATATCTCCCCTCAAGAAAAACTATAGAGATTTTCCTAGATGCCACACTTAGATGATGTCTATCCTCCTTGCGTAAACACACAACTAGGAAAGATTTTGAAAAAAAAAAAGGACTCCACCTAAACAGAAGCTGTTTTGGAAACCATCAAGGACGACTTTGCAAATGTGCCTTTCACCAAGTACCTCCCTTTAGGTAAATATTTTAGTATTTCTTACGCTCATTATTCACCCTTTGGTGGACAGTTCTAGAGATTTGTTTTGATAACATAACCTTGTGGAGGGTCGTGCTCATTCCCTAAGCTTCCCTCTTGCTAAGGTAGCCTCTCCTCCCCTAGTTCAGTCACAACCACCCATAAACATTTCCTCCAAGATAAGGGGGTGAGAGGGAGAGAAATGGCCTTGTTTGGGAAGGGATTGGGTAAGGAGGAAAACGTGTTTCCATTGCGGCCTATCTAGTTCAAGGAACAAGCAGACCCATTCCGCTGTTTGAGCGATAATGAAAAGGATAGGCCAGACAATCCCCACACCACCTTGAGTCTTGGAGGCACACGATGGTTCTCAAGAGAACAATGAGATTCTAAAACAGAATTTAAGCGGTGGTTATTGGACAAAAAAAAGTCAAGGATGATGATATTGATGTTTTGTAGATGTTCAAATGTGGGAAGGTTTACATAAGAGAAAATTAGCAACTTTGGATAAACATAGGAATCAATGGCAATAATTTTTTGTCTAAGCAACTCTTTCCCACATAGAGGTTGCTGCTTCCATTTGTTTCACCTCGGGATCTCATGTTGCATTTGGGGTCCAATGTGGAGGATAACATGTGGCCAAAAAAATGAACAGGTTTGAAAAGGAGAGAGTAGGGAGCGGAAGACACCTTTTGGGTGTGATCTCCATCACGTGTGAGGTGAGTCTTGCAATATTTGGTGCAGAGGCAACTATGTCAAGCTGTTTTGTGTCATAGTTGTGCTAATGACATACATTTTTAAGGGGAGCAGAAGTAAATCATACGTTTTTTTCAAATTGTGCAAAGAGGAAACATAGAGGGATTTTAGAGCATGTTGCAAGATGTCAGATATCAAGAATTGAGGTAAGAATATGGGAAATTCTTCAACATGTAACAAAGTATTTTGATCTTTTTTATCATGAAGTAAAGATCTTTGGCAAGCCAAGAGGCAAGAACCTTTGCAGGGATCTTATACTCAGTATTGAGGAGGGATGTAGTTCCATAATCATTAATGCTTCATAAATCACTCATTTGTAAATTGGGATAGGGAGGGAGGTAGAAAATCAGGGTTGAAATCTGGATTTGTCATGAGACCTTTGTAATACCAAAGAAGATGGAATGACACAGTATGTAGGATCTGTTATGTTCTGTGTATGCCCCTGGTCCAATCAGCAGAAGATTTAGACTGGGTATGCACTGCGCTTGTAGCGCAAGTCCCCCAGCGACATGTAAGAGAGGCTGAGAGAGACAATGCATGCACTACTCATCCTTGTGGAGTAAGTCCCCTTGGTCTACTCTTGGTACTGTACGTGGTGCATGCTCCTTAGGACAACTTCCTACAGCCTAGTGGGTGAAGGCGCCGTCTTGCAAGCGAGAGATGCGGGGTCGAATCCTCCCAGGACCAAATTTTCTTTGTGACTAAAAAGGGCCAAGGAAGCTTCCTAGAAGCCTCTAAGGTCCAAGGTGGATCAAGCGCCACTTGGCGGTCACAGAGGGTGCCATGTCATCAAAGCTGATGACACTGTCTAGGGTAGCCTTGGGGGGAGGTCCCTCCAAGGAGCCACTGGGAGCAGTGACCAGAGACTATATAAGGCCTGTCATTTGCATGTGATTGTATCATCATCTCTTACTCTTGAGACTTGGGAGAAAACTAATCCCTTGTTGGCCACCAAGAAAGAGGGTAAAGAACAAGTGCAAGTGCACACTTTGGTGTGTAGCATTGCCAGTTGGGTGAGAGTTTGGAACACTCTCCGGCCACGGTTGGGACAAGCTAAGTGAACCTTTCAGTGTGGAAACACCACTCCGTGGGTGATCTCTATCTTGGTTGAAATACCAAGGGCGGTCGGCGGTTTGCCTGTCGGCGCCGTTTACTCTAGACCGTGGCCAAGTGCGGAGTGACAAAGGGTTATGGGCCCACACTGATCGGGAAACTTGGTTCTTTTTACCACCGCTCAGTTCACGTGACAGGTACCTCCGCAGCAGACAAGACAACACTGCTCCATCTGCTTCATCGTCGGTCCACTTGGACCAAGGTACGCATTGTGAGAGACCAGACGCGGGCTGGACCCGTGGTCCAGTTTTGCTCTCCACGGACAAAGAACGAGGATACGCTCTGCCATTGTTGATATGACCCTCGAGTCCTAAGCGGGTTACGCTCTGCCCTTGTGGGTATGACCCCGTGTCTGTGGGAGCACTTCCTCCACAATAGCTAAGAGACCATCAGCTGGAGGGGTATGCAACGGACTGCACCTTGAAGATCTGTAGCAGTCATCAGCCTCATCAGCCTACATCGGCCTCAACGAAGCAGAACAGCAGAGACTAAGTGAGCATTCTTGACCACACCACAATCATGCTGGGGGGTCAAGAGATCGTTCCAGTCCCCTCACGGCCCGCCGAGTTGGGTGTGGCCAACGCCATCGCACGTTTCGATGGCAAAGCCTTCGGCACGTGGAAATGGCAGTTTGAGGTGGTGATGCGCGTACGCGGGTACCTCAACATGCTGAAAGGGACGGAGGTAGCACCGGAGGACGAGGCAAGCGCGGAATACGCAGGGTGGCAAGAGCGGAATGACATCGCTCTCGCACTCCTCGTCACGTCCATAAGCCCCTCCCTAATCTCCCACATCGAGGGGTGCACGACGGCAGCTGAGGCTTACACCAAGCTGACGAACGTGTACCAGTCAACTTCCCTCGCCAATCGACTCTTCATCCTGCAGCGCCTCATCGGGCTGCGGGTGGGCGAGGGGGAGTCCATCTCGGACTTCCTCCAGCAGTTCGAAGGACTGCTTCAAGAAGCCCGCGCCATGTCCTGGCAACTCGACCAACAGATGCAGGCCATGATTCTCCTCATGGCCTTGCCGCCAAGCTGGAGCCCCATGATCACCACCTTGGGTGGTTGGGAGGAGTCGGAGTTCACGTACCCTCGTGTCTCTGAGTTTGTCCGGAACGAGGCCATGCGGCGCAACAACGGCGTCATCAACAACGCCGCATACGCGAGTGGCTCGGGAGGCACCTCCTCTCATGGCAACAGCAGAGGCAGTGGCGGCGGGAAGAGCGGCAAGAAGAAGGGCAAGTGCCACAACTGTGGCAAGGCCGGGCATTGGGCGCGGAAGTGTCGCGCACCAAAGAAGGAAGGAGGCGGTGGTAGGAGCAGCAACGTGTGTAAGAAGGTGGACTCGACGTCCACGAGCATGATGGCCGAGAGCAAGGCCCCTCCCAAGGGCTCTGCGCTGCTGCGGCCGGGAGCCTTCGGACTCGACAGTGGCACGGACTACCACACCTCTCGCGAGGCATGTGGCTTTTCGTCCCTCACACCGTCCACGGCCAAGTTCCGGTGCACCAACGGCGGCATCGAGTACGCAGCTGGTGAGGGAGAGAAGGTCGTGCACACGCGGCTCAACCGAGCCGACAAGGAGTTGCGGCTGCAGAACGTCGTCTACATGCCAACTTTTGCTGCAAACCTCCTCTCCGTCTTGCGGATTACGGATCACGCGATGACAGTGGTGTTCACACAGAAGGAAGCCGTCATCCTCAAGAACGAGGACGTGACGATTACCTACGCTGCATCAGACCTTCTCGCCAAGGTGCCACAAACGGATGGGCTCTACGTTCTGCAGACGAAGAGCGCAGAAGGGCACGCTGGGACGGCAGAGGCAGTAGCGGAAGCTGCACCATCGCCGAACGCCAAGAGACCATCCATGCTGCCTGTTATGGCGGCTAAAGACGCGGGAGCAGCAACTGCAAAGCTGTGGCACAGACGCCTTGGGCACGTGGCCGACAGCACCCTGTAGGTCATGCAGGAGCAGAAGCTTGTATGCGGGCTGGAGGGGTGTGAGATGAAGGGTGGACGCAACGCTGAGTGTGAAGCTTGCTTGCAAGGCAAGACAAAGCGAAAACGCTTCTCCAAAAACGGTCGCAGAGCAGAGGGCATACTCGACCTCGTCCACAGCGACGTGTGTGGTCCCATGCGCACCACGTCCAACGGCGGCTCCAAGTACCTCCTCACTTTCACCGATGATTACTCTCGGAATGTGTGGGTGTACTTCCTCAAAACAAAGGGAGAGGTACTGGAGCGCCTACAACAGTTTGTCGCCATGGTGGAGCGACAAACCGGATGGAAGGTCAAGGCCCTGCGGAGCGACAATGGCTGAGAGTACGAGGGTTGCAAGCCGTGGCTTCGGGCACACGGCATTGTCCACCAACCTACTACCCCTTACACACCGCAAAGCAACGGCGTGGCCGGGCGCATGAACCAGACCATTCTGGCCATGACGCAAACCATGCTGTTCGACCCAAAGCTCCCTCCTCGCTTCTGGCCGGAAGCAGCGCGCACTGCATGCTACCTCATCAACCTCATGCCTGCTGCAATAGTGCGCAGCAAGGGGACAGAAAAGGAGCAAAGTGCAGAACACATGACGCCGCAGGAGGCGTGGTCGGGAAAGAAGCCGGATGCCTCTCACCTAAAGGCATTCGGCTGCACGGCTTGGGCCAAAGTCCAGGACGGGCAAGGAGCAGGGAAGTTGGATGCACGTGCACGCAAGTGTGTGATGATTGGCTACGAGGTCGCGCACAAGGCATACAGGCTGTGGGACCAGGCAGCAGGGAGAGTCATCACCTCCAGAGATGTGACCTTCCAGGAAGATTCACACGGCAAGGAAGAACTGTTGGACCCAGAGAACTCTCCAAAACAGGGAGAGTGGATCGTGCTGCTGGAGGCGGGTGACACACCCCCGCCTAACCGGCGTGGGACGCCAGTGGCCGTAGACAGCGAGGCTGCCAATTCAGGGAGAGCGTCCACTCAGGCTGAAGCGGAGTTGACATCCGACACCGTGTTGGAGACATCCAAGGGCTCCTCGGAGGCCAGTGGCTCTTCCCTCCCAGCGACCCCTCCTGGGGAAGCACAGCAGCAGCACCACAAGCAGCCAGCACCAGCACCACTGTGGCGCAGTGAGCGCCAAGCAAAGCCTGTGAAGCAGTACAATGAAGGGAAGGCCGAGTGGACTGGCCTAAGCTGGTCGTGCCTTGCGCAGGGAGAGCCGGCTACCATTGCCGAGGCTCTCTCGCGGCCGGACGCCGCTAAGTGGAAGGAGGCGATGGAGAGCGAGCTCGCCTCCATCAAAGAGAACAGAACGTGTGAGCTGGTGGACAGACCACCAAACGCACACATGGTGGGCGTGAAGTGGGTCTTACGCATCAAACGCAAGCAAGACAACAGCATCGACAAGTATAAGGCAAGGATTGTCACGAAGGGGTTCTCGCAGAGAGCAAGGTCTGAGTACGACGAGAGCTACTCTCCTGTCGCGTCTTTCCCCTCCATCCGCACCTTGCTAGCTGTGGCTGCGGCGCGCAACATGGAAATCCACCAGATGGACGTCAAGACCGCCTTCCTCTACGGGAAGCTTGACAAGGAGATACTAATGGAGGTACCCGAGGGTGTCAAGGAAAAACCCGGGCAGGTGTGTCGCCTCATCAAGGCACTCTATGGGCTGAAACAGGCCCCAAGGATCTGGTACAAGGAGAGGGACAGCTTCATGGCTGGCCTAGGCTTCTCGCACTGCCACAACGACCCCAGCGTGTATGTGCGTGCGGATGACCAAGGACTGTTGTTGGTAGCGCTGTACATGGATGACCTGATTCTGGCCTCCACCTCCATGAAGGCCCTCGAGGCCCTCAAGGAGAAGCTGCATGGGCGGTTTCAGATGAAGGACATGGGCAAGCTCGAGTACTCCTTGGGCATTGCTATACATTGCAACCGAGCTGCAGGCACCATCGAGCTCAACCAAACAAAGTACATCTCAGAGGTGCTTCGGCGCTATGGCATGGAAGACGCCAAACCCCTCAGCACTCCTCTCCCCACAAAATGCAATCTCACCTCCGCCCACTCCCCCAGCACGGAAGCCGAGCGCCGCGAAATGCAGGATGTGCCATACCAGTATGCGGTGGGTAGCATCATGTATACCATGGTTGGCACGCGGCCGGACATCTCCTTTGCTGTGGGGCTAGTCAGTCGGTTCGTGGCCAACCCTGGGCCACTCCACTGGCAGGCCGTGAAGCGCATTTTGCGCTATCTCAACAAGACACGGCACATGGGGCTACAGTATGGCGGCCTTCAAGGAACAGACCCTTTGCGCCTCAAGTGCTACACCGACGCAGATTTTGGAGGCAACGTGGATGATAGGAAGTCCACCTTGGGCTTTGTGTGCCTTGTGAACGGCGGCGCTGTGTCGTGGGCCAGCCGCAAGCAAGACTGTGTCTCCATCTCAACCACAGAAGCTGAGTACGTGGCGCTGTCTGAGGTGTACAAGGAGACGCAGTGGCTACGCAGCTTGCTCGCTGAGATGCACACACCACAAAAGGAGGCCACGGTCATCCACGTCAACAACCAGAGCGTGATGGACATCGCGTTCAAGGACACCCTCTCCAGGCGGACCAAGCACATCGACATCCGCTATCACTACACGCGCGACCTTGTCACCAAGGGAGTGGTGGACCTGCAGTACATCGCGACCAAGCAGATGCTCGCGGACTTCCTGACAAAGCCGCTGGACAGTGACCCACACATGGCAGGGGTACAGGGCATTGGGATGGTGAGCGCAGCAGACGAGGGCTGAACGGGCGGCCTACTTCAAAGGTGGCCGACATCGCTGGGCCCATGGCCGCAGCACGAATCTAGCCGCAGATGGACGCAGGTGCAAGGGAGAGTTTGTTATGTTCTGTGTATGCCCCTGGTCCAATCAGCGGAAGATTTAGACTGGGTATGCACTGCGCTTGTAGCGCAAGTCCCCTAGCGACATGCAAGAGAGGCTGAGAGAGACAAGGCATGCACTACTCATCCTTGTGGAGTAAGTCCCCTTGGTCTACTCTTGGTACTGTACCTGGTGCATGCTCCTTAGGACAACTTCCTACAGCCTAGTGGGTGACGGCGCCGTCTCACAAGCGAGAGGTCCGGGGTCGAATCCTCCCAGGACCAAATTTTCTTTGTGACTAAAAAGGGCCAAGGAAGCTTCCTAGAAGCCTCTAAGGTCCAAGGTGGATCAAGCGCCACTTGGCGGTCACAGAGGGTGCCATGTCATCAAAGCTGATGACACTGTCTAGGGTAGCCTTGGGGGGAGGTCCCTCCAAGGAGCCACTGAGAGCACTGACCAGAGACTATATAAGACCTGTCATTTGCATGTGATTGTATCATCATCTCTTACTCTTGAGACTTGGGAGAAAACTAATCCCTTGTTGGGCCACCAAGAAAGAGGGTAAAGAACAAGTGCAAGTGCACACTTTGGTGTGTAGCATTGCCAGTTGGGTGAGAGTTTGGAACACTCTCCGGCCACGGTTGGGACAAGCTAAGTGAACCTTTCAATGTGGAAACACCACTCCGTGGGTGATCTCTACCTTGGTTGAAATACCAAGGGCGGTCGGCGGTTTGCCTGTCGGCGCCGTTTACTCTAGACTGTGGCCAAGTGCAGAGTGACAGGATCTGCTTATAAAATCCTCAAAGAAAGCCACATGGGTCCGGATTCCTGCGATAATCACATGCAATGGTTGCTTAAACGGTTTCCAAATGCTTAAAACCTCGTTGCTCCAACCCTATTGGCGCTTTTGTTTTCGGCAATTAGGCGCCTCCTATCTAGAAATCCATCTCCTTTGACAACTTTGTTTAGGGTGTCCCTAGTCCCGGCTTGTCAGTGATATGAATAACATAAGTATTTCATCCAAAAAGGTGATTTTTCACCCTATGGCATCCCTCCCTTGTAAGGGTGGCCTCTTATTGAGGAAGTCACACTACACATCCTATTTTTAAACCCTCTCTCATCCTTGTCACTCCTACCACGCCACTCTATCTCTCATATCTCCATTGCAGGCCCATCTCTTGCATCCATATCCTTCATGCAAGAAAATCTATCCTACAAAAATGAAATTTTGGAGATAAATCACATATGCTCCTTGTTTTGAAACTCAAGAAAGTGAGGCCCCATTTTCCTGAGACTTAATCAAGTGGAGACCCTTCGCTGATATGTGAATCAGTTGGGTCCCTTAAAGGATCGCAGCAAACTGTCAATTTGAACGGTTTGTTAACTTTTCAATTCTAGCATTTTTTTTCTCAATCTGAGACTATGGCATCATTGGAAGGTTGAACAGTTCTTTCCTAATCTTCTTGTTACTTAAGATGGATTTATGGTCTTTTTTGCTGTTAACCATTCTCTTTCTCACATATCAGGTTGACACCACACACCATGTGGCGTCGATGTGATTATGTCATTGTGGGGAACTTGAACCATCGCAAAACCCTTAGAAGAGGGGTTTGTGATTACTGGATTATTACTTTTTGGTGGATCTGTGTGGGTTTCTGACACTCCCTTTGCTTGGAAAGAGAAATAGATAGGCCCCGCTTCCAAGAGGCTTGACTATTGTCTACGCAAACGTAATACCCTAAATATCCGAATGTCATTCGCGGAAGGGCTTGCACTTTGTTTGCATTGCAAACCAGTTTATTTGCATGGTAAGGTGATATTCTTAAGTCCTTAATGCTTGGTCACCATCGAGCGATGGCTTTGTTAATTTATTTTCCAAGATGTAATCCCCCTACGATCACAAAGGATTGCATTTGTGAACATAAAAAATCCTATGTTGGGAACGTGTGTGTCAAAAGAAAAAAGAGGAAGAAAATTCATTGCTTGATTACGATTCTCTCAAGTGAAGGATGGCAACACCACGCTCGTCAACATCCCTCGATCCTCCCCACACTACCGTCCACTCATCCGAACCTTTTCATTCCATCAATCAAGGGTTACATTGCTCTCTCTTTTCAAATCTCAACACAAAGTGGAAGAAATGGAGAAGGATGTGATTAAATCTCATGGGCAGTGCTTTGCTCTAATGGGACACAACAACGGGGCTTCGATTCTTTGAATCTCAAAATGAGATGCTTGGCGCTATTGAGTTCTTGAAATTTGCCAAGTTACTCATAACAAGGGACATCACAGGCCTCCCACTATTAATGGTTGTCTATCTCCCACTCTCCTCCCTAGCACAAAACCAAGCCTTACTTTTTTGGCCTTAAGATACAACCCCAACCTTGGGCTCGTCCACAAAATACTCACAACTGTTGGAACTTAGCACGGCCACAACAAAGGCTTGGGTGGCCTTGCTGTCATGCCAGGACCTTTCGTGTGCCAAGTAATGTGTGTACAACTGCTGAGAAATAAATGCACAAGCTCTGATTGTATTACAAGAATACAAAGTACAGCAAGACTATGTACACGCTCAGCAACAGCCCATGAACAGCTCAGCAACAGAAACTTAACAGAGCCCGGCCCAAACTAGGCGCAACGTCTTGCTAGGCGTCCAACATTGTAGCAAGAGTCTTGGCGTGTTGACTGTCTTCCGGGTTAGCAGGCCTTCAGGATATTAGGCACCCTCCTCTCCACGCTGGTACACTTCCGCCAGAGTCAGTGGGTCGTCAGAGGGAACCTCCAGGAAACTCCAACAGCAACGGGATCTGAGTCTGGTATAGAGACCAAGTGGCTCGCAGACGTGCAGAATAGTTGATGCTGATACAATGGAGTTTGAGAGACTGGAGCCACAACTGGTGCTCCCTCTTATACTGTTGCTCTGGCTGGTAATAGTCCTGGCGTTCCAGGCTGCTTCACTCAAGGTGGCGGTCCCGGCGGTCCCAACTGTTGGTGCAATAATGTGTCGTCCAACATTGGAAGTGACGATGATGATGCAGTAAATCCTCCACGAGGTTTTATGTGAGCCAGGCGACTGCCTTGATCTTGTACAGTGGCTCACGGAAACCTCATAGGCTTCGCACTTTCCAAGATTGCCTTGTACAAGGCAGTTGTAAAGTTGTCAAACCTTGAAAATCACTCTAGTGAGTTGGCCAAGGTAGTCCCACCTTTCTTGGACACACCAACCCATTTGTACACTTCCAGGAATTGAACATGCCCTTGAGGACAAAAAACCAGGAATATTCTAGCCTGTACAATGGAAAATTCCAAAAGGAAAATTCCCGGTGAATCACGGTAAAATCCGTAACTTCACGTGGAATCCTCCAAAAGTGAAACCGAATGCACTGTGTTGAAGCCAAAATCCAGCGCAGTTATCGCCTCACCCTAACAGCCCACCTCGACAAGTGCGTTGGTGAAGGTAGAAGGACTCGGCCACACTTGAATTTGCTCAATGGCAAAGAAATCCATACTTTCTTGAGTCATCATTGAGGTTTCATGCCGGCAACAGATTCTGCTCCAGCTTTGGAAGTCAAGAGATGAGTCCCCCTTAATTTCCTCTCCTCGGGTGTGAAGGATTTTTTTTTTAAAATCCAGAACTTGCTCCTGGGTCCTCCCTCTAGGAGAACTTATTTTTTAAATCCGTTTGAGGTAGCTTGGTTCAGCTCCCAACAATTTTCATGGCCGCCTTTATTTTTTTTGGCAACGCCCGGTTGCATCTCAAGTGTCATGATCTCAGTTGAAAATTCCAAGACCGTGTCTCCCACTGTTGGAGACCACGAATGAGCTGTCCAGGAGCTATTTACAAGGATCTGACCACCGAAAAAGGATTTTTGAAGCTCCTATCCAGCTCCCTACTCGCCGGTGTAGTAAAAAAGGGCGCTTGGACCATTGGCCAGAGCATTCGTGCTCTTGAATCTGGTCGTCGCCCGCCCCTCGGTGTTCTGCTTCGTCCTCGCGAGCTTTTTTTCTTCCGTGGAGGTTCTCGCCAGGCTTCAAACTTGACGGCGAGGGCCTCTTCTGTTGCGTCAACCATCTGTCCTTCGCTGTTAAGAATTTCGCCGGTGGGTCCTCGCCGTCCTTTTGCACCACCGATTGGGCGGTTTTGTCATATGGTGCGAGCTGCTGCGTCAGCTCACACTGAACTGAAAAGGTTGCAGTTTGCGGTTAGGAGCAGCGAGGAGTCGCTCGCGATAGCGAGCGAGCTCCTCACGCGGCCACCGGCGCTCGCAAAAGCGAGCGCAATTCTAACGGCCGTCACTCTGCCGGAGCATGCCGTTCCGAACTCGGAACTCGGCGTCGGCTTTTGTTTGCCCTCCTCCACGCGATCGGTGACGAGCGGCTGACGTTGGCATGAAATGTCCGACATCCACGCTGAACAGGAGTGGTCAAGAAATGCTCGTAAAACTTTCTCCGACAAAATATGCTCCTCCCTGATTTTTGCTGAAGCAATTACTGCAGCTGAAGAATGCTGGTGGAGGGGATTTTGGAGAGAGGGTTGCTGTCGTGTATCAGCTTGCTGATCCTCTTACAGAGCTGAGAAACATTTTTCCGATGCTACCGTCATGCCAAGAAACGCCAATGGTGTGGAGAGGCAAGTGGCGACGTTGACAATCTTGTCGTAGGCAGTACTTTTCTTGTAGTCAAAGTAGGAATTTTCATTCCCACTGCCAAGAAAACTTCCAGGCTCACAGGAATCACTTTGAGTGTGGAACTTATCCTTTGAAGCCAAGAAAATAATTCCATGCACTCCTGAAGTAGCTCTCGTGCTCCCCCTCCCTGTTGCACAACCCGAAGTCACCTCGTTGTGCACCAAAAAACAGAATGCACCAATGACAACCTTGTCATTGACTAAAGGTGATTTTCCAATGCCATCGTGTGCCTTGGATAATGTGAATCCATTCCGTCGGCTGCGAAGATGTTGTGTGTCTCCCATGAAGCCGTACACTCCCTTTTGATTTGCAGTAGCAAAGGAAGAGCCAGAGTTCTTTCAAGCCGTTGGGCTCAGGTTGAGCCTTATCATGCCGTTTGAGGAGAGGTACCCATTGGCAAAGATTTCACCTTCACGACTTTTAAGGGAGACCCGTTCTCCATTGATGATGATGTGCGCTCCCTGATTTAACAACTCCCCAAGCGATAGGAGGTTGAAAGAAATCTCAGGGATGAACAGCACGTTACCAAAGTGCACTTCAGCTCCCTTGTACCCTGTTAGAGTCATCTTCCCATTGCCTTTCACTGGCACACGCGAGTTGTTCGCTGCTGTGACATAGCCCTTTTCATTGTACTGAAGGTGTTGGAGGCAGGATCTGTCACATGTAACGTGTGACGTGCACACACTGTTCAGGTACCACACGCTTTTATGAGTAAACTTGCTCAGTACTCGGAACTTTCGAGACATGGAATACAAATGCTTTGAAGTCAAACTGCTTCTTTTCCACTCCAACAGTCACCTTTTGCTGAGTCTCCTCATCTTCTTTGTCACTGTCCCCCTCTCCACCATTCAAATCCTCTTACTGCTCCTCCTTGCCTCCTTGCACACTCCTTATCTCTCGGTCGCTTCCTACAACACAGCCTGATGTGTCCAGGTTGCTTGCAGTACTGGCACGTGCACACAAGCTGAGGTTTGACATGCTTGTCGTTGGAGTTTCTGGAGGATGTAGATGGAAATGTTTGATTCTGCTGAGGTGTAGGAGTTGTGTTTACGGTAGAAGTGTTTGATGTCGGATGGGACACGAGGGTAGTGCAAGCTGTTGGGTATGTTGGATATGAAAGAAAACGTAACTTTGCTTTTGCAAGCTTGCAATCGTGCTCTTCTTTCAACAACATCTTGCACATGTACGCCTCTATCAATTCAGCCTCCTCCTTGAACTTCAGCAAACGCCTCACTTCCTCCAAATCTTCGGTCAATCCATTGAGGAGGAAGGTCATAAAGACTAGCTCCAAAACAGGAGCATCAGTCACCGCAAGCTAGTCGCGTAGTGACTTGGCTTTGTTGATGTGATCCTCAACACTCGTGAAGCTGCTAAGGTTGATATGGGAAAGCTTTGTAAGGAGGTGAGACTTGTGGGTCGAGTCTCCTGACATGTAGGTCCTTAACAGGTAGGACCACGCAAGTCGAGTAGGCTCAGCTGTCTCCTCAAACATCCTGATTTCCAGTTGGATGAAAGGAGTAAGTTGGTTATCCAGCACCATATATGCAGCCTTGGTGAAGTAGTTGAACTCTTCCATCGCTTATGGTGATGACCCCAATGGTGGCGGTGAGTAGTGCCCGTTGTAGAACTCCCATAGGCAATGAAGCTGAGCAACCTGTTTGAACTTGTGCACCCAGTGTGGGAAGTTCTCTCCGTCAAACTTGTCAAACTTGATCTTTTGCAACTACAAGGATGCGGCTGCTGTAGGCATTGTGATCTCCAAACGTTGGAATGGGATTCATTGTCCTGCCAATGGTTGGACAGGCTCAAGATACTGCTGCATGGGTACAACTGGAATTGGCTGTCCTTGAGGCATTCCTATAACTGCTATAGGCTGAGCCCCGTAGGCTTGTGCCATAAGAGCCGGTTGAGCCTGTTGGTGTAATTCCAATGGTGGAACCCCTGGCATCCCTTGAGAGTGCGCCAGGAATTCTTGTGCCACACCTCTGTTTGCAGCTACTCCAGGCTGCATCTGCTGGGAGAAGGTTGGTTGCACAACTGGTGGAGGACTTCCATGAGGCACATGGGCAGATGATGCTTGTGCCTGTTGTTGCCAATGCATCGGCTGATGTTGCTTCTACAGTCGCTATTCTTGCCGTATCATCTTTTGATGTATCTACTGCTGTTGTTGAAACAGCACTAGCTGTTGTTTTGTCTGTGAATTCTGTGCTGCTAAATTTGCACATGACTGTTGCAACTGCTACGTGTGTGACGCTTGAGCCGCATGTTTGAGACGCTCTTGCCATTGAAGGAGCTATTGAGCTCCAAGCTCTTGCCTCAATGCCTCACGGTCCTGCTCCACAACTTGACGTTCTAATACTTCTTCCTTCGCCATCCGCTGCGCTTCCTCAGCCAAGTGTTATGCTTCTAGTGCTTTCCATTGTGCATGATCTGCGACATGGCGTCCCTGCTCTTGACCCATGCGTAAACCATGTAAGACACATTGATTGTCAAGCGGTGGAGAACCCTCCTTTGGATGTTGAGGCTCCATGTCACTCATAAAGAATTCTCATTCCTTGTGCCTTGTGCACAGTCCTTGGTTCGTACACCTCTCCACTCTCTGATGCTGACATGTGCATGTGGAAGACTCTTCCACCAACACTTAGTTGTAGCTGTTGTGCTTACTAGTGGCACGGGCCTAATCACTCTGATACCATGTTGGAATTTAGCACGACGACAACAAAGGCTTGGGTGGCCTTGCTGTCATGCCATGACCTTTTGTCTACCAAGCAATGCTTGTACAAATGCTGAGAAATAAATACAGAAGCTCTGATCGTATTACAAGAATGCAAAGTACAGCAACACTCTTTACAAGCTCAGCAACCGTCTATGAACATCTAAGCAACAGAAATTTGACAAAGCCTGGCCCAAACTAGGTGCAACGTCTTGCTAGGCGTCCAGCCTTGTAGCAAGAGTCTTGGCGTGTCGGCCGTCTTCCGGGTTCAGAGGCCTTCAAGATGTCAGGCACCCTCCTCTCCACCATGGCACACTTCCGCCAGAGTCAGTGGGTCGTCAGAGGGAACCTCCAGGAAACTCCAGCAACACCGGGATCTGAGTCTGGTACAGAGACCAAGTGGCTTGTAGACGTGCAGAATAGTTGATGCTGATACAATGGAGTTTGAGGGACTGGAATAGGTTACTGGAGCCACAACTGGTGCTCCCTTTTTTACTGGTGCACTGGCTGGTAGTAGTCCTGGCGGTCCAGACTGCTTCACTCAAGGTGGCGGTCCCGGCAGACCCAACCGTTGATGCAGTAATTTGTCGTCAAATATTGGAAGTGACAATGATGATGTAGTGAATCCTCCACAAGGTCGTATGTGAGCTAGGCGACTGCCTTGAACCTGTACAGTGGCTCACGGAAGCCTCAAGGCTTCGTTCTTTCCAAGATTGCCTCGTACAAGGCAGTTGCCAAGTTGTCGAACCTTGGAAATAACTCTAGTGAGTTGGCCAATGTAGTTCCACCTTTCTTGGACACACCAACCCATTTGCACACATCCAGGACTTGAACATCCCCTTGAGGACTAAAAAACCAGGAACATTCTAGCCTGTACAGTGGAAAATCCCATTGGAAAATTCCCGGTGAATCACGATAAAATCCGTAACTTCACGTGGACTCCTCCAAAAGTGAAACCGACTACACCATGTTGAAGCCAAAATCCAGCGCAGTTATCGCCTCACTCCAACAACAACAAGCTCCTTCTTCATGCTTTTGTGAAGAAAAGCAACCTTCCGATTGGGTTGCATACCCATCTGTTCCTTGTTAGTGCCTCCCTTCTATCCCCACTACACCTTGCCCTCTTTCATACCACCTTGTGAATCTCTACACCTTCGTCATTTCTACCATCATACGGAGAATATTAGAACCAACAATATTCCCATATCTCCTTTCACTGGCCTTCTATTTGTGGCAAAGTTTTCCACCTTCCTCTTGGCCTCCACGTGCAGAAAACCACAGCTACAATGCTTTCACGCTCTGGTTCATGAATGTAGATCAACGTGACATCTACCCTTTCTATTGACAAGACGAGACCATAGAACATTGCTTTCTTTTATGTCAAAGAGTACATGCTCCATATATCACCTTCAACGCATTCATGGTTACCTCTTCTAGTCTTCCCTTGGCATGTATTCTTATGGGCCTCTCAAACATCTCACCTTCAACCCTTCTTGGTTTCTTACTTACTTCATGCCTTTTCATCTCATATCAAAAGAATACTGGACACATTCTTTCCTTGTACCCATACTAAATCTCTCTTCCACGTCTGTTTTGGCTCTTCGATACAGATGTCACAACTCCTCTCTTCTCTTCGTGAATAAAGACAATAAATCAAAGATATTTCTCAAATTCTTGGATCTAAATGTGTGTTGGCCAAATCTCCAGTTCAACTTTATACATGCAAAAGCTGTGATGCTGCTCACGATCCTTTATTCTATTCTTACTTTGATAATATTCGTTAAGGGCCCGTTTTAACCCTCGGGATTGTTTTGTTTGTGAGGTAGTATACCAGCCTCACTTGGTTCCGACCAAGGGCCCAAAAAAAGAGGGTCGACTGGTTGTATCCCCCCACTTCTCTTTTCAAACAAACTGTGCCCCAGTTTTTAGACTGATGAAATTATGCCCCCATTTTCCTTGATGCCCTTTCAATGCCAATTTTACAGACGTAAAGCCGCATTCATGCCTCATCGGGCTAATGACATACGCATGGCTATTGAACAATCAGTGGCATTTTACATATTATTGGCTGTTCAAGAGGGTGTTTTGCATGCGGCTTGCATGGGAGGTCCAAGACTCCCCATGCGTTGAAAGGAAACCTGCTCAGGTCCGCTATCGCGTGGCCCATCCCGAGCCCATACAAAACTAACATGCTAAAAGTGTGAATGTAGTTTATGGTGTGGTTTGACTAGGATTTTCATGTAAAAATGGCGAGTGTGCGTGCTATAGTGAAAAAATACAAGCGCTTTTCCTCGGCCTTAAAGACGGGTGTTATTGCTCGATAATGATTTTGCGTAGGAGGAATGACCTTAGGAGGAGTGGCAAAGACCCACAAGGAGGATTGCTCTTTACAGACTTCTTTCAAAGGTTGGGTCAATTGTTGACCCCTGGCTCCGCGGTGATCGTACCAAAACCGCAATCCACATTGTTCTTTGTTATTGGCGTGGCGGTAGCAGCGGCCGATGGGTGATTAGGTTTTTTTTTGCCGGACGACAGGTGAATCACTTTTATGTTTCTACTATTCGGGTATCTCATATAGTAACCAAATTTTTTAATATGATGCTTCGTCCGCTCAAAACTCTAACGACTAACATTTTGCAAGGAAAGTGATGGAGCCGAACGTCAAACATTTAGCTTCGAAACCCAAACTCCACACTCTCAAGCTTTCAAACTTCAAACTTCATAATCTGGACTCTTAGCTCCATAACTCGATGGTTGAAACACAGAGTCCATTGTTTGATATCTGGAATTTGACCTTCAATTTTGTTTTTCTGCACCGAGTGTGGCACTTCACAGTTCACGTTTTGATGATGAAAGAGCGATCTTGATGTGAGGGCGGTCGTTGAAATCTGAATCGCCAGCTCATCGCATTCAACGTCGAAGACTACCAACGTGAGTGAGCGTAGTTGATCAGATAATAATGAGGAAATGCGAGCAACCGCGGAGAAGACCCACGACTACAAAAGCAAAGATATACAACATTTACCATGGATACAACTTCCATGACAAGCCAAAACATTGCACAGCCCTGTCCCACTAAAGCCTGTGGTTCCGGGGTGGCCGGTGTGAGGGGGAGTCGCGTTGATGTGTCGGGTGAACATCGATGTGCCGGGAATGGGGACGGTCATGTCAACACTGGTTGGGCCATATACAACATTTACCATGGATATACAACATTTACCATGGATACAACTTCCATGACAAGCCAAAACATTGCACAGCCCTGTCCCACTAAAGCTTGTGGTTCCGGGGTGGCCGGTGTGAGGGGGAGTCGCGTTGATGTGTCGGGTGAACATCGATGTGCCGGGAATGGGGACGGTCATGTCAACACTGGTTGGGCCATGGTGTCAACTTGGTGTCCAAAGTACAAGCATCGGACCAATTGAACCCAGAAAACAGTTTTCCTTAACATAGCCGAAATACAAAAGGTGATAGAAAACACATACAATGCACCATCTGGAAAATACCAACCATCACGTAAGCTTAGCATGTACCGCTATGCATGGCCCAAATCTCCAATGCCTCGGCAAGGCACAGACTCAGCCAAACACCTATTATCAAGATAAGCGTGACTCTCACCTCAAGGTTGCATCCCTCAGATGGAACATGCAAGGCACCCTTCCATGGCTCCTCCTATCCTCAAAACTGTGATCCTATCACCTTCCCACCTCAATTCTTCCTCTTCAGGACAATCATGGCACCTTAGATACCTCCTGTGATACAAGTGTGTCAACCGTATGATAAACATATACACACATCTATTGTCTTCCAGACCCCACCACCTCCTTTTATCCCATTCTCTTGCCTTCTCTAAGAAAAAAACTGCTAATATCTTTTCCAGTTTAGCTTCTCCCATCTAAAACCAGGAAACATCTGATTCTATCCTTGCCCAAACCTCCCATGTAGCCCCCGATCCAGATGGCCCCCTCGTGAACTTTATATAAACCTTCTCCACAATGTTTCATCCCAGCTTCTCCCCTGGTATAGTGCCATATTCAATGATCCTACTATCCATCCTGACTTTGCTAACTCTATCACCACCCTTTTCCATAAAGAAGGAGATAAGCACAAAATCAACAATTATTGCCTAGTCTCCCTTCTCAACATTGACTGCAAATCCTTTCCAAGCTCCTCGCCACTTGAGTTGCAAAGGCACTACCCCACGTATTCATGAAGACAGGACTGGTTTTGTGGCGGGAAGATCATCCTCCATTCTCTTCTCCAACTCCACGACACCCACCATCACCTTATGTCGACGCACGACCCAATTTACCGTCTCTCTGTCGCATTTCAAAAAGCATTTGACTTCATCAATAATCATTACCCTTTCCAAGTACTGTCCCATCTTGGCTTCCCTCCCTCTTTCACTATCTGGTTCCATATTTTACATCCCAACACCACAACACAATTCCTTCTTATTGGCACCCTAACGGGCCCTAATCTCATTCACCTTCAAGTTTGCTATGGGTGTCCACTCTCGTGTTTGCCCATCCATTTCCCTCGTTATTAAACAAATGGACAAGCTGATCTCCAACTTCCCAACCCTCAGCATTGTACACAACCCCACGTTCATTGGCCATAGCCTTTACGCTGTTGTAATGTCAGTCACTCCATGACCAAAAGGGGGACTAGGATTCACTTGACCTCCCCTTCTCATTGTCGTACAAGCAACCAAATGGCAACATGAAATTTGTCCTATCCCACCCCTTTCTTGCTTGCCTCGAGCTCCCGTCAATTTCCCCCCATGGATCCCTATCTTCAAACATTCCCTTCCCTCTGACCTATAGGTCCCTTCCCCCTTGCTCATGCTTGAGGTATTAGCGCATGAATATGTCGCAAAAAACCGCTTCATTTATAAATCAATCTCCTCCCCATGCGAGGTTCATCACTTGGAACAATGGCTTGTCTATATGCAAACCACTCCTGGTGAATTTTCTTTCTGCACCTACTGCCACTTCCCCCTCCAATCCGTCAACGCCTCATTCCTAACATCCTCGACCCGCTTCCTATCTACAAGACTCGAGTTTGATGTGTAGGCGCCTCCTTGCCAAGGGCCCTTTGCTTCACACAACACTTCACCATCTAGAACGTGACAGGCATTCCCAACCACATGGTCTCCCATTCCCCACCCAACTCTCCCATTCCTAGCCTAGCCTCCCTGGTCAAGCCTTACGATCTCTTTTGTCCCTATCCATGGGCACGTCCAAACATGGCCACAAACAAAGTACTAAGCCTTGCACCTAGCGGACTGGACGGAGTCACCGGCCAACTACGTCAAAACCGTGTTTCTCGATGCCTTCTGACCATCAAACCATCATGTCCAACCATTACAGGACAGGGACCATCGCTCAATCCACGTGTCGTCGGCCACGCGATAAACTCCCCCCACGTAGGATTGAGCTGCCACCGGCATCGACACGTCGGACTCAAACCCTGTTGCTCTGATACCAATGCAACAGATTGGAAGGAATCATTGGCTTACCAGGACAAAATCCTCTACCTTCACTTTAGCATACTGTGTCACCATTCCACTGTCCTCCACCTCATTTGGCGGGAACGATGGGCTTAACGTCTTTCATATCATACATAAAAACTTATATCCATCTTCGAAAAACCACTAAAGTACTAAAATTAGCTCGTTTCTCCCACGTTCATAGCTAGAACATAAAAGAATCCCCTCTTTTGCCTAAAATCATACAAACGAGACTTCTTTTGTAGAACTTGGCCTCTATAATGTCATCATCTTAGAACCTCGCTGCAGGTGGTGTGCTTCGTGCACATAGTACGCAACCTTTGGTTGTGAGTCCTCGCCAGAGAGGTGTTTCCCATGTGGAAACCCTCAAGGGTGCACCACAGCTTCCCTCACCTTTAAGGATGCCACAAAAAAAAAAAAAAAGAACCTCGCTGAAGTCTGGGTGTATTATCAGCCTTCACCTCATGGTGGTAACATCCCCATCTTTGCTCTGTGGCACCTTAGCTCCCATCCATGGGGGGATGGGTTCAACCCCTGGACGCTGTTGGTGCTGAGGTAGCCCCCCCGCCTTGGTCCGTTAAGATCAGGGGCCCAAAACATTCCTTGCAGATGTAGTTCACCACCCTGGTCTGGAACCTGCATTGTTTGCTTTGGGGAGTGTTTTGTTCCTGTTCCTTGATGATTTCCGGTGGCACACGAAGACGTTGACGACCTCATAAAGCAGGAGCGCTCACCGATCTTCCACACCACAGTGCTTTTGAAGCAAGTCTCGTCGAAATGTTCAAACGAAGACTACGCAGGCAGTCCAGCGCCGACAGGATCGGGCGGAAAGGGGTGGTCCGTTCACATGCCGATGCCATGGTCAGGACGCGACATTGCCATGTGAACCACCCGTCGCTTCACACGATAACCAGTCGCCGCTGGAGTGCGGAGTGGTAGTTCAGAAACAAAACAGAACAAGAAAAGGTCGGTCATCGACCTGACATCGCAAATGCGTCGCTCGTAAGATATACATCGACGTCTCACAGGCACAACCGGGTCAAGTGCTGCGTCACCAAACGCGAACTGCTAAATTTCGGCAAAAGAAGCGAATGCAGACGCGACCCAGGGACCGCGAGGCCCGGGATAGTTTGTTGCGCTGTACTTTGTTCGTTTTGTGTTGTCGCCCTCTGACCTTTTCAGACAGCTATCCGACAGCCTGTATTGGGTCCCGGTTCGATGATATTTAATTGAAGACTTTTCATTGAGACACGCAAGTCGGAATCTCCACCGACGATGCACACGGACGAGTGACTAGGACCCTCGCGTAGACCGATCGTTTATTTTGCCGGAGGGTGTTCTCTCCGTATTTCCATCACAAAAGTGGAAAAGAGATCCTGACTCAATGAAAGGAAGCCAAAATGAAGCTTAAGTTCACCCATTGAACGCTGGAAGGATAGGACATTAGATAGATTTGTTATAAATCGTGACGGAGAGGGTGGCCGAAGCAGGAGCACTTGCGTCATGCGCAGAAGCGCTAAGGATCGAATCGGGAATGATGAGGGTACCCTAATGTCAAGTGCATAGAAGCAAACACAGGAGGCTGTGTATGAGGCGTTCACGAAATCTCTCGACAGTGCACTAGCTAGCGGCGATATCTTTCAACTCAAACATCGTTTTCGTGGAAAACCAACCGGAAACTTCGTTAAAAAATTAGACCGCCGTCTTGCAAGAAAAGTGTGGTGCACCACAAGGTAATATATCGCAGAGGTTTCAGCTCGACGCTTATCTGTTCGACGTATCGCGCCTAGGCCTCTTTGGCCACCATTGGCATGTCGCTCTTATTGCCCTCGTGTCCTCAGTCCCTCCCCCCCTCAGAATCTCGCTAGGACTTCATTTGCTTTGACCCCTGTGTGCTTCTTTACACTTGACAGTAGGCACATGCATGCCCCTCTCCATGTTTGTCGTGTGTGGATGTCCCTCCTGACTCTCACTGTCACATGTGGCTCTGTGCCACCGTCCATTCCCCGTGGAGGGGTAGCGACGATAAACATAATAATCTATCTATCTATCGCGCGGTGGTAGGCGGCGCGCATATTCGAAACGAAAATGATACTACCATTAACTGGATCCACCCACAAACTTTTTCCGAAATGTGATTTGAAAAAAGTAAAACGTAGGGGTTAATGCTCGCTCTATGCAGACGTTATGAAATGTGCTAATTCATCGACCAAATAACCCCACACCGCCCTGATCCGGCCTATCTCGGTGTCACTTCTAATTAAATAACCGACTTCGCCCAAGGTAGATTTATTACAATTTGTGCGAGAGATGTACAAACCCAGAAAGCTGTACGAAAGACCATTCCGATACTGGCCAACCTTGCGATCTGTAGTACAGAGACAGACTTCAAAGGGGCTAATCGCCCTTCCCTTTCCCATGTTTTGATTCCAACGGAGCAAAATAAAACAATTATGTCTCTTACAAGATTAAAATGTCAAAACAACCATATAAAAACCAAAAGAAAAAAGATCTATTTTGAAACCGCCAAGGATGTATTTAATGAATAAATAACTTTCCAAAAATCTATGTAGTACATACATTCACTCGCAAAAATTTTCCACCATACTTTCATGTACAACTAAATCATCAGAGGAAACGTTTGATTATTTTCTTAAGTCCAAAAACCACATGAACACTACGATGACATGGAATGAGGTGTGAACATACATCCCAATTTCAGAATGCAATTATTTACTACTCAAAATTTCATGAAAAAGTGACATCTTACAAACATGCAAATTTTGAAAACAAGGGGAAATGATGAAATTCTAAAAGTAGAAAGTTTCTCCGTTGACTCTTTATGATTGAAGATTAGCATTTTCACAGAATGTCACAAATTCCTATAAATTAAATGATAACGTGAATGATGGATCGACGTTTATAAACCAAGAAACTTGTCTCGAGCTGCATTTCCTATGCAACGCACCTATACGCAATGACAAGAACGTTATAACAAGGGTGTGTACTTGTTTTGACAACACACGGGACAAATGTTGAGGACTTCCTCTGATACATGCTTTACGTTATCATCCAAACCACAAGTACATCAAAGAATACAAACCTCATAAATCCCTTCCATTTACCATAATCAAAGGGAAAAGGAAATCATGCAGGAATTCATTTGAAATCCAACAAGTAGTTGAGTAGGATTCCAAATCCTTTGTCAATTTTGAAATAATGTGGCATGTGAAAAAAACCCAAAGAATGAAATCGATGTTTTTTAAAGTAAGCATGAACATGGGGAAAAATAACAAAAATAAGCAAAAGAATAGAATGTTACATTTCTTCATAATGAATTGTTTTTTAAATCACATTTAAATTAAAAACAGTTGAGACATCGCAATCAGTGCCACAAACCTTGTATTACTTCCCCAAGCATGGCATTCTAAAATCGGTGACAAAGAGCTACTTTACAAGATTTGTTCTTTAGCAATTTCTCATCACCATGCGTTTCTCCATGTTACAAATAAGCACACCATGTAAATGTGATTTCACCGTATACCTCTCTGCGTAACAAGGAACTCTAAGAGCATCAGGGTAGAACATGGAAAGGACGAAGTGGAACATGATCAAGGGTAACAAGGACTCTAAGAGCATCAGGGTACTCCATTGTTTTTCACCATTAATTGGAATTATCGTTTGTGAATCATTTAATCAATACAATGATGCTATTAAATGAAGTTTCATTTTTTTGTTGATTTTACGTAACGACCATGACTAAAAAATTTGCACAATTTTCATGCTAATAACAGTTAGAATGGAATCAAATGCTATTTTGAGGGGTTTACAAAGAGATTTGCATAAAAGCCCCATGCAATGAGCCTCAATCATTTCGGATTCATGGAGGACCAATTGTGGTTTAGGCTCAACCATTGCTTACGATCGTAGAAAAGGGGGGTGTTATCCCAATTTTTGAAGTTCATACGAGCTTCACATTCTTGAAAGTTGAATTCCCTATTAACGTAGCTTTAGCTTTAGCTTTCATCTTCACTCCAAACAACAAAATTTTTAAATCAAAGGCACATGTCTAAATCTATATCTATATCTATATCTATATCTATATCTATATCTATACCTATATCTATATTCATATCCATATTTATATCTATATCTATATCTACATCTACATCTACATCTACATCTATATCTATATTTATATCTATATCTATATCTATATCTATATCTACATCTATATCTATATCTATATCTATATCTAT